>CM069145.1:28903864-29209714 GCA_035221665.1 Okamejei kenojei
TTACCAAATCTGTTTAACAACTTTTTATTGATTTTTTGTGTTTGGTAGTGCCCACCTGGAATGAAACAGCAGGTTCTGATTTTCTATACAAAATTACTAGGAAGAATCAAGCAACCACTGCTACCACATGTAAATGTTCACAAACCCGTCCAGGTATGATATGTTTATTGCCTTGTAAAATTGACTGGTGAAAGTTTTTGTGCCGCACCAAATATTTTCTGCAATTGTAGAGATTCATGTTATTTCCTATGTCTAATTAGAATGCAGAATATTATAAAACAAAAACTGAACACACCAAAGGTAAAATGCTTTTCCAATGAAAAATCACCTGCAGCATGATGGATAATTACTTTGTCCAACGTAGCACTGTCATAAAAATAACAAGAATCCCAAGTTTGGACTATTTCGTGAAGATCTCATTACCTGGCAAATTTTGGGGCAAACTTCTGAGCTTCCTGCTTTGCTTTGTGATTAGTTTACTATTGATACTCGGGATACTTGTGGTTATTCAAGTTGAATCCTGACACAATGCAAAGTCTATTGCAATATGTCGTGCAATGAAGACTGCCTCAAGAATTTTCCATGTTTGGATGAGTACCAGAAAACAAACAGCATTGTGTCATGGTACCTCTATCCACTGAACAACGCGAGTCTTGGCATTACATTTGCTCAAGGAACGTGGCGCCTTTTCAGTGCACCTGTGGAACTGGGCACTGATGGAATGACTTGTTGGCATAAATTACTACACTAAATATTGGAAAACGAAGAGTTAATGAAGCCATTCCCTGAGTCCATCATCACATAGAATAACGTTGAATCAGTAAGTTGTTGAAAAATTTACAGTTTAGTAAATTTTGTTATTTTTCACTGGTGCACTATATTAAATTGGTAACCTAAGAATGACTAGATTAAACTAGGACCCCCCTCACCCAATAGATATGAATTGTTGTTCATCTTATTTCGGATAGTATGTATTTTTAAATATTACACTTTTGCTCTGTGTTAATTTGTTTTTTAGAAATTAATTAGACTTTGTGGCGAAGTTCTTGCTGCCCCCACAGAAAATGAGGAAATACAATTTCTTTGTATTGTTTGTGCTAAATTAAAGCAAGACCCTTATTTGGTCAACTTCTTTCTAGAGGTATGTAGATTCAGCTGTCTTAAACTATTTTCAAATGTTCTGTGACCTGTTGCTGAGATGTTGCTCCTTTGATCATTGTTAAATTCTCTAAATTAATGATTTTTTTGATGTTACTAATGAAAAAAAATTACTGCTGAAAAAGTTATGACTGATGCCACCATGTCACTTGAGTGAAGGCCACTTCATTCAGGTCATAGTTTCTTGACCACTTTTCCTGTGATATGGAAACAATATTCCTAATTTCTGGGTAAGTTATTGTAGAAGTTATGGTGCTAGACCACATGCTCTAATTTTGAGTGCAGGCACTCCCCGACTTGCGTAATAGGCGAGTTACATAAACTTCCACTTGTGTGACCAATTCACTATAGGTGGTCCCGTTTCCTGAATTACCTGTGTTATTGCAACGGGAGGATGGCGAGGGCTTCCCGTCCGCTTAATAGATATAAAAATGTTGCACGAGCTTGGTGCTCTTTCAGTTTCGGCCACTTTCAGTGCGTCACTGGGAAAGAGAGCGAGAACGAAGGAGGCGATGGAGAGCAACTCCCAGCTGAGTCGCTGACATTTTAGTTTAGTTTAGAGATACAGTGTGAAAACAGGCCCTTCGGCCCACCGAGTCCGCACCGACCAGCGATCCCCGTACACTAACACTATCCTACACACACTTGGGACAATTTACAATTATACCAAAGCAAATTAGACGACAAACCTGTTGGCCTTTGGCGTGTGGAAGAAAACCGGAGCTTCCGGAGAAAACCCACGCAGGTCTCAGGGAGAATGTACAAACTCCGTACAGACAAGCACCTGTAGTTGGGATCGAACCCGGGTCTCTGGCAGCAACTCCACCGTTGTGTTCCCGTGCCGCCCTCTTCCAACATCTTCCGCAAGGTACATCAGCGAGCCCTTCTTCACCAGCTGCTGCACCATCCAGTTAACGAGGCTGTTGTTGCGGATCATGTTGTAGACCCCTCTCATCAGCTGTTGCTTCTTCCCATTGGCCATTACTTTGTCCGCTCCCCCCATCGCCGAAATTTTCCACAAGGTGGAAGTCTGTATTTTTTCTATATGATGAAATTGAAATCAGGAAATCTGGTGATATTTGTTCCAGGACCTAGATGCATGTGCTGAAGAACCCAAACGGTTCACTAATGTCCCTCCTGCAGGAAAGAAAATCTGCTATCCCTATCTCCACTAACACGGTCTGCCTTGTCTGCTGGTTCTCCTGGTTGCTAACCATTTTAACTCCCCTTTCCATTCCCATATCGACCTTTCTGTCCTTGGCCTTCTCTCCTGTCAGAGTGAAACCACACACAAACTGGAGAAACCGCACCTCTTATTCAGCTTGGGCAATTTACAACCAAATGAAATTTGAATTCTCCAATTTTAGGTCACTGACCAACAGCAATACTATCCCCTACCCCTGTCCCTTTCTCGTCTCCCTTCCCCAGGCTTCACATTTTGTGCCTCTTCCTTCCGCATCTCATAGCCTTTTGTCTTCTTCCCATCTCTGGCCTTTGTCCACCCATCTGCCAATCAAAACCCTCACCTCTATCCATCGATCACTTACCAGGCTTTGTCCCGATCCCCTCCTCTCTACCAGCCTCATCTCCCCTACTACAATCAGTCTGAAGGGTCCTGACCTGAAATGTCACCTTTCCAATGATGCTGCCTGACCTACTGAGTTACTCCACACTTTGTCTTTTTTGTAAACCAGCATCTGCAGTTCCTGTGTCTACACTAACCTCTCTGTCCGACTGTACAGCAAAGCTATCATTTCACATTCTGTGAAATCGCTGAGCAAGCCCGACACTTGTAATCTGTTAGTCAATTGATATTTAATAAGTCCTGAATATGAAGTGTGCTTAGGCTTATTAAACTTGAATCATTAACAAGTGTAATGTTTTTTTTATTTTTTAAAGACATTAATAATCAACAAGTCAATAACATCACTATAAAAAACATTGAAATATTCCAGTCTTTCTTGTCAGCTTTTTGCAATTGAATATTTATTCTTCTAACTCCAGGCTTTCTTTTTGCTGGCTAATGTGACAGTTTATTGTGAAGCACTTTTATTTCTCAGCTTGCCCATGAATTTATCATATTTAATTGATTTAACGGTGTTGGTTTCCTTGCCATTGATTCTGATAAACATTATTACCTGTTACCTACTCATAACACTTACAATTTATCGAACCTCAACATTTTCTGGAAGGATTTCCGTACATAAGGCTTTATTAAGCAGTACAGTCTGTTTAGCCATAAAACATTGATTAACCCATTTCAAAATATGCTCCAACACTCAAATTAGCTTCACCTTTTACATAGGTACATGTGGTGATGTCATCACCTAGAGAGATTTTGCCCTTATTCTTATTAACTTGTACCATTGTGGTTTCCTCTAACAAGATCAACTGCAACCACTAATAAATCCAATGGGAAATTTAGGAGAAGTTTTTTTGCCTAATCAGTGATAGATTGTGAAGTTTGTGAGTGCAAGAAGCGGTTGTGGTGACTAGCAAAGCAAATTTTAGCAAGAGAATACCCCTTAAAGCTTTCCATAGTAATCTCATTAAAAGAAATTACACTAAACCATTCAAGGAAGCAAAGTTTGGTCAAAGAACTACATTCTAAAGATGCAGAGGTTTTGATGGCCGGAATCACAGATTTGTGGTTTTTGGTAGCTGAAGTTGTGGGCAATATCAAAAGTGAATCTGGAAATATTTAACTGATTAGAGAATGCAATTGCATTTGGAATGCAGATTGATAAAAAAGCGAGTGGTAAGATAAGGTTCTCGGTGTCAAAACATTGATGTGAGAATATAGAGGTAAATGGTGTGTTTCTGTGCTGTAAGTACTATGTAATATAGATACATATTAGCTGCAGAAGACAAGCACCACCTTTTTATGTCTTTCCAAATCTCATCCCTTCAATGTGGTCGATGGATACAGATGCAATGTATACTTCTCTGCTGCGATAATAAATCCACATACTGTCATCTTGTTCTCAATGTGCCCAAATTAACTTTTAAAATCAACAAATCAGTGTATTTTAATTTCCTTGAATGTCCTCTATTATGTAACTAAATGTTTTCCGCTTCCAGAACAAATCTCAAAGAAACGCAGGGATTACCAACCAACGGCAAACAGTGGTAGATGTTTCAAACAAAGCAGTCGTGAATGCAAACTCATCCTCAGAGACTGAACAGGCCGAATCTCCTAAAGATGAGGCTAGCACAGGACTTTGCAGTGCTACCTGTGGAGCTGCAACCAGCCCTTTGGACAGCAGTAGTGGATCATCCCAGCAGAGTAGTGATCTGTCTTCCTCGTTTAATGAGATGGTCCTCTCTCCAAAGAAAATTGCTACAACCGATCACTGTCAAAACCATGATTACAACTTGGTGAACTCATTGTTAAATCTGAGTAAAAGCCCGGTAGGTATACTTTGTAACACCTTTACAGACCAATTTCATTAATAATTTTGTAATTCTCTTGATTTGATCGGGATCAGATATTCATGCTGTTCAAGGTGAGAGAAATATCAAATAAGAGGTGCCATTGTGTAGGTCTTAGAATTATAGGTAAAAAAAGATGAAAAATGTGTTTAATATGGATTGAGTCAAACAGTAGCAATGGTAACACTTGGATCTTTAGATTTTCTAAATTAAAAACTCTGGTTCATTGCTTGTAAGAGCAGTCACGACCCACAAACTCTTCTAGAAAATCTGCTGATAACGACTTGTATCGTCAACGCTACGAGAAACCTGCAACTTGATGGCATTATATTCGTGTTGCAAAGGAATACGCAGCAATCGAATAAATGTTACAGTGTTAAAAGCAGATTGATACAAGAATAGGTTTTTTGCAGAACGATTAATTGATGCAGTTCAGTAAAACTGTTGAATTCATTATAATGTGAGCTATATTCCTATAGCAACACAAAAACTAGCTGTTCCCTATTTGCATTTCAGGATGGTCGAATTGTTGTTAAAGCCTCTGAGGGTTTAATGCTGCTGGTTAGTTTGCCAGAGCCAGCAGCTGCGAAGTGCCTGACTGAGAATACTTCTCTCTGCCAACTGCTAACAGAAAGATTGGGCACGCTGTATAAAGCATTGCCACAGTCGATAGACCCCATGGACATTGAATCTTTGGAGTATGTCAACTGGGGGTAAGTAGAACAGAGTAACTCCTACGTTCTTTTTCTAAGTGGTTCTCTTGCAGTAGTTTGTGTAAAAATAATGCATTGCAGGGTTTCTTTGTGATTATGCTTAAAAGCTGTTCTCTGATTTTTCATTGGAAACCATGCCATTATTGCTTGAAATATTCAACCCTCTGCTACAGTTCTAAGGAGGTAACAGTTACATAGGTCATTATAGTTTTCATTAAGTTGGAAAGGATGAATAAGAAATTCACCAGATGGTTACTAGGGCTTGCAGACATGAGTTGTAGGGAGAGATTGGATAGGCTGAAACATTTACTTTGGAGGGTAGGAGGCTGAGGGCTGATCTTATTGAGGTGTCCAGAATCACAAGAGGCTTGGATGAAGTGAACACTCACAGTTTTCTTTTCAGGATAGAGGAGTCTAGAACTAGAGGGAATTGGCTTATGTTGGGAGGGGCGATATTTAAGAGGAATCTCGGGCAACTTTTTCACTCGGGATAGTCCTTATCTGGAATAAGCTGCCAAAGGAAGCTATTTAAGTGGATACAATTGAGATTTTTAAAATACATTTGAACAGAAGAATGAATGGGAAGGATTTAAAAGGCTGTGGGGCCACGTGCAGTTACATGAAATTAGTCCAATATGCTAACTTCGTGGACATGCACAAGGTGGGCTGAAAGGCCTGTTTCCATGCTGTATTGCACGATGACTATTTTAAGACAAAGTGAGCTGTTCTTCCAGTTTGTCAGTGGTTCTGTTGTCATTACGATAAAAAGTAGCATGTATCAATATGATTACCATGTAGATGGCACTGACAACCTACAGTATTCAAAATAATGTCTAATGTTGGTAAATATTTGAGAAATTAGGAAATTTATTACTTGCCACCATTGGAATTTCAACATGGTTTTTGTGTGAATACTTTCACAGTTCCTTGTGAACTAAAACTGCAAATGTTCTGTCAGATGTGTTCATAGTATATTACTTCACATTCACAAATTTGCAAATCTGCTCCGGATCAGATATATCCATACCCAGCCAAAACAATGGCCAAGATCACACTGCCATTGCTGCCCCTATCCCAGTGAGAAGGTTTAATCATTGTGGGCTTTTGGCCTAAAAAAATTCCCATCAGTTGAAAGACAATGTTGATCAAGATTCAAGGATGTATTTGGGAGGCGAAAAACAGTGATTGGTATAAAATTTTAAATCAAAACAAAATTCTGGAAATACTCAACATGTCTGGCTAAATTAATGAAATAAAAAACAATATTAAGGTTTCTAGTTAATGCTTTTCTCAAGTACAAGAAGAATTAAGAAAAGAGGCATATTTTAAATTGGAGAGAAGGGTGAGAAGTACTAAACCAATGTCAGATAGAGTGGAGACCAAGAAACGCTAGGAGCTGATGTTGGGGGCTTAATTGCAGCTAATCTGTCAGAGAGAAAGAACAGAGGGAAAATGAAAATATTATATTCAAACACTGGCAACTTTTATGCCCCTGTTTATCACACACTGAGCTGGCTCTGCCTCCACACTCTGCTCCATCTGCCTTGTTTTGTCTGCCTCCAAGTATCATTCACCTGTCTCTGTCTCCCAAATTCACCTCTCCCTGTTCCATACCATGCTGCTCATCACTCTTCATCCCTCCTTACTCCACCAATCCTCGACTGGCCCCCATCTCATCACCCACCTTTACTCTTTATATGGCTATCTTCCCTCTCGACCCTTAATCCTGATGTAGTATTTCAACGCAACATGTTGGCAGTTGCCTCACAGATATTGGACTCGCTGAGTTCCTCCAGCAGATAGTTTGTTGCTGGAGGAATTCAGCAGGTTGAGTATCATCTGTGGGGTCGGGAAGGAATTGTTGATGTTCCTGCCTAAGGAGTGATTGTGGTGAAGGTAGCTGGTGATAGCAGGTATAAAGAGGAAAGGAAGTGATAGAAAATCTAACATAACAAATACTCTAGGCACATTTTCTCCAACAGTTGTCTTTTTCGCTTTAAGTTCACTCAAGTCCATTAAACACTTGGAACATATGGCTGCCGCCCCCTTCTCCTACAATATGCCTTTTTGTTTGCGTGGTGCAGACAGCTATTCAATTGTTCTCCTTGACAGAAGAACCTTGTGACCCAAGTGCAGATTTTCTATCTGACCCAATACTGCAGCCACTGGTCAGATGATCGGATTGTTTTAAATGTTTGTGTTGATGTTACAAACTTGAACTTAGGAAGGTGTGTGATTGTTAAGTATCAATTTTTCCTTCAACTTCATTATAAATTACTGCAGAGAAAACATAAAAATGAACATTGCCTTGGATGAAACTAAATGAAAACTGACATGTATACTTGCATCACTTTTAAATAATATTGGTTATAGTTGAGAATAGTTTTATCTTACTGCCTGATCCAGTTTTGTTCCAAAACTGAATTGGAGAAATAATGTAAATGTCAGGAGAAGCTTTAGGTAAAAAAACAACTGCTTTAAAACTTTAAATTGCTGACTAGTCTCTTAACAAATTCTGATGTGCAATGTGTATTAGTTGCATGTGGTTACTTTATCACCAACAATCCCCATCCTCAGACTACATTTTTCCTGCAGCATGTACAGTTCCCTCCATAATGTTTGGGACAAAGACCTATCATTTCTTTATTTGCCTTTGTACTCCACAATTTAAGATTTGCAATAGAAAAAAATCACGTGGTTAAAGTGCACGTTGTAAGATTTAATAAAGGCTATTTTTACACATTTTGGTTTCACCATGTAGAAATTACCGGGTACCATAATGTTTGGGACACAGCAATGTCATGTAAATGAAAGTAGTCATGTTTAGTATTTTGGTGCATGTCCTTTGCATGCAATGACTTGCTTGAAGTCTGCGATTCATGGACATCACCAGTTGCTGGGTGTCTTCTCTGGTGATGCTCTATCTTAAAGCCATCTTTAGCTTATGCTTGTTTTGGGAGCAAGTCCCCTTCAGTTTTCTCTTCAGCATATAAAAGGCATGCTCAATTGGGTTCAGATTGGGTGATTGACTTGGTCACTCAAGAATTGACCATTTTTTAGCATTGAAAAACTCCTTTGTTGCTTTAGCAGTATGTTTGGGATCATTGTCTTGCTGTAGAATGAACCGCCGGCCAATGTGTTTTGAGGCATTTGTTTGAACTTGAACAGATAGGATGTGTCTAAACACTTCAGAATTCATCATGCTACTACCATCAGCAATTGTATCATCAATGAAGATAAGTGAACCAGTACCTTTAGCAGACATACATGCCCAGGCCATAACACCCCCACTACCATGTTTCACAGATGAGGTGGTATACTTTGGATCTTGGGCAGTTCCTTCTCTTCTCTATACTTTGTTCTTGCCATCACTCTGATATAAGTTAATCTACATCTCATCTGTGCACAAGACCTTTTTCCAGAAATGTGATTGCTCTTTTAAGTACTTCTTGGCAAACTGTAACCTGGCCATCCTATTTTTGTGGCTAACCAGTGGTTTGCATCTTGCAGTGTAGCCTCTGTATTTCTGTTCATGAAGACTTCTGCGGACAGTGGTCATTGACAAATCCACACCGGACTCCTGAAGAGTGTTTCTGATCTGTCGGACAGGTGTTTGGGGATTTTCTTTATTATAGAGAGAATTCTTCTGTCATCAGCTGTGGAGGTCTTCCTTGGCCTGCCAGTCCCTTTGCAATTAGTAAGCTCACCAGTGCTCCCTTTCTTCTTAATGACGTTCCACACAGTTGATTTTGGTAAGCCTAAGGTTTGACTGGTGTCTAACAGTTTTATTCTTGTTTCTTAGTCTCATGGTCCTCATGTTGATAAACAGCAATAAAAGTTTCCAAAGATGATGGAAAATCTGGAGGAAAGGCACTGAGAGCTCTCTTATACCTGCATTAAGGAGGCAATTAAACATACCTGAGCAATTACAAATGCCTGTGAAGCCATCTCTTCCAAACATTATGGTGCCCTGAAATGGGGGGACTATGTATAAACACAACTGTAATTTCTACAGAGTACAGAGGAGATCTACTAGAATGTTGCCTGGGATCCAGCAACTATGTTACAGAGAAAGGTTGAACAAGTTAGGTCTTTATTCTTTGGAGCGCAGAAGGTTAAGGGGGGACTTGATTGAGGTCTTTAAAATGATGAAAGGGATAGACGTGGATAAGCTTTTCCCATTAAGGGTAGGGAAGATTCAAACAAGAGGGCATGACATGCGAATTAAGGGACAGAAGTTTAGGGGTAACGTGAGGGGAAACTTCTTTACTCAGAGGGTGCTGGCTGTGTGGAATGAGCTTCCAGCAGAAGTGGTGGAGGCAGGATCGATTTTAACATTTAAGAGTAAAGTGGATAGGTATATGGACGTGAAGGGAATGGAGGGGTATGGTCTGAGTGCAGGTAGATGGGACTAGGGGAAAACAAATGGTCGGCACGGACTGGAAGGGCCGAGAGGGCCTGTGTCCGTGCTGTAATTGTTATATGGTTATATGGTTATAAATATACCCTTTAATAAAATCTGACAATGTACACTTTAATCACATGTGATTTTTTTTCTATTGCAAATCTCAAATTGTGGAGTACAGAGGCAAATAAATAAATGATGGATCTTTCGCCCAAACATCATGGAGGGCACTATAAGAGGCCAGGGTAACTACTGGTGTCACTGATGATGACACCAGTTGGAATTGCGTCTCGGTGCGGCTCATTATTGGAATCATTAGGGAACTGGAGCTGCCACTGGATGACAGTGGGATCATCTTGGGAGAGTTAGAGCGTATTGGATAAGACATTAACAAGATGGACATGCCTAAGTATTAGAAGTGAGCAGGAGGATTACCACAAGGAAGGGTGGTAGACAGAGAGTGCAGTTGACTCCTGTGACCATTCCTCTTTGAAACAGTTGTGCAATATTGGATACTGTTGGGGGGGGAGGGTGACCTGTCAGAGTTGAGCAGCAGTATCAGGCAGGGCTGTGGCACCATGCTGGCTCAAAGGCACAGCAGGGAAGGGTAATGTCACGTAGAGCCATAGTGCTCAGAGACTCATGAATTAGGGGGGCGCAGACAAGAGATTCTGTGGTGGCAATTGAGACTCCAGGTTGGTGTGTTGCGCCCCTGGTGATCGGGCCCAGGATGTCTCTGAGCAGCTACGTGACAGCTGCGTCCCAGGGATGATTGGGTTAACATGTGATGAGCGTTTGATGGCTCAACTTTAGAAAGCAGATGAGGAGGAATTTCTCTAGCAAGAGGTTGATGAATCAGTGGAATTCATTGCCACAGGCAGTGTGGAGGCAAAGTGTTTGGGTATTTTTAAGGCGGAGATTGACAGGTTCGTGTTTGGTAACGGTGTCAAAGGTTATGGGAATAAGGCACGAGAAGAGAATTGAGAGGGAATGATTGATCAACCATGATTGAATTGCGGAGTAGACTCGATGAGCTGAGTTGCCTAATTCTGCGCGGAATGAGGGGAATAGATAAGATTAGCCTTTTACCCAGAGTAGAGGAATCATGAATCAGAAAACGTTGGTTTAGGTGAAAGGGGAAAGACAATAGGAACTTGAGGTGGGGGGGGAACTTTTTCACACAAAGGGAGGTTGGGTATATGGAACAAACTGCCAGAGGAGGTAGTATCACAATATTTACAAGACATTTGGACATGCACATGGAGAAGAAAGGTTAAGAAAGATATGGACCAAACATAAGCAGATGAGACTAGTGTTGAGGACCCATCTTGGTAGGTGTGCACAAGGATGCGCTGAAGGACATCCATGTTGTATGCCTCTGACTCTTAACTAGAATGTTGTCATAATCATATACTGTAGGCACACTGGTTCTGGTTCGGTGAGTAATATGAAGTGAGTAAAAATATTTTACATTTATCTGAAACATCAATCTTTAATAAATGTGAGAGAATTTGAAGTTAAAATTCTTTTCGGCTGCAAGATGAACCAAATTTCTGTTCAGTGGATTAGTTACATATTTAGTGCCACAGTGGATTGTACGCTGCATTTCACTTTTTCTATACATTGATTGAGGGTGGGCCATGACATTTCTTTCCTGTGTCTGAAGCTGGCTATAAATTCTGGTCTGCAGTTCAATGCTTTATTGAACTCTTATCCTTGCTATTCTAGGATGAACCTTTAATAACTGCTGCTACTCCTTCAACAATCTGACAGACTGCATTGTCAGCTTTATATTACAATCCATTCTTTGCTTTCTCATGACATTTGCCACCTTTAAAGCAGCATAACAGTCCCATTTTGTATTTCAGCATGGTCATTTTTCTTATCTGATCTAGTGCTCTTGCTAATACCATTGAAGTCATTCTTTGTGATTTACTGACTTTAGCTTCTGAGCTACCATTATATCTTTAACGTTTGTGGATATGGAGATATTGGAAGACATTGAATTAATTGAATTGAAGAATTAATTGAATGGCAATGACGTTGAACAGTATTTTTTAAATGTTTAGTTTTGGGAAATAGGGATTGTTAGGGAATAAATCTTGCCAAGCCTCCGTCACCTGGAGGAGTTAGTACAGGTATATGGGATGCATGTACACCAGAGTCTGTATACATCAGACCATAAGACATGGGAGCAGAATTAGCCCAATTTTTAATTGAATCTACTCTGTCATTTAATCATGGCTGATCTATATTTCCCCTCAACCCCATTCCCCTGCCTTCTCCCCGTAACCTTTGTTCTTACTATTCAAAAGCCTATCAAGATCCACTTTAAAAATACTTATGTTTTAAATGGATGGTAGTTTTCATCTCTGTTGTCCTTGGGGAAACGTCTGGAATGAACAGGGTCATATCTGTACATTGATAAGAAACTTTGAAAATGTCTGGTGTCACATGTTAAGAGAATCTTTGGGCTGATAAAGACTTTGTATGGAGTGACTTCAGTAAGTGCATGAAAGGGCAATTCAGTATTCCGTGCTGCAAACGTACTTTTTCAGTTGTACAAAAAATAACATTTTACTGACGTTTTGGCTATCAGCAGTTTGAACTTGATGGATAGTGCTTCAGGAAATTGCACTGCTCACTTTCAGTACATAATGAATTGAATGAAAAGAAATAAATTGCATTTTATGGCAGCTTTTCTGATCTCACAGCAACTTAAGCATTTTGTTGATAATTAGGTTTGACATTTCAAACTTAAAACATTTTTAAATTTTGAAATATCATTGTTGTCAGGCAGCATTTCAACAAAAAACCATTCAGTAATTCAGTATTGTAACTTGATTGTAATACATATAGTAGTTTCCATTTTAATAATCAGTTAATGTGGGCCAGCATGATAGTGCAGCGGTAGAGTTGTTGCCTTACAGTGCCAGAGACCTGGATTCAATCCTGAGTGCAGGTGCTGTCTGGACAGAGCTTGCACGTTCTCCCTAAAACAGTGTGAGTTTTCTTCAGGCACCCTGGTTTCCTCCCACACTCTAAAGACGTGCACATTTGTTGGTTAAGTGGCTTCGGACTTAGTGGGCAGAAGGGCCTCTTTCTGCGCTGTATCTTAAAACCAATCTGGAGTCTGTTAACAACTGTGGATCATACTCAAATATTGTCTCTGATTCCCTCTTTGCTTATACTGCGAGACTTGCTAGGCCTTTCCAGCAATTTGATTTCATTTCCAATTTCGAACATCTTTGCTGTTATGCTTTACAATTGGAATCTATTGTAGATTTATAGCATGATAAGGTGCCTTCCTTCAAATGTTTAAAACGCTAAAAATCTTAGCAAATAATTCATACCAATAAGCTTTTATTTTTTACTTTCTGTATTACAGTTTGGATTCTTATAGCCATAAAGAAGATACCACAGCTTTCCCAGGAAAGCGTGCCCTCATCTCTTTCCTGTCTTGGTTGGATTATTGTGACCAGCTGATTAAGGAAGCCCACAAGGTATGAACAGCAACACAAAAAGTCGTGACGTTTTCTGTCATTTTTTTTCCCTCAATGCTCCAAATGATTAAAGTTAGATTGTTTTAATGGATGGATTTTTTTTTTAGATTGCCTCTTATTATTTGTATATAATTTGTATATTTTATACGAATCATTGCTTTGCGGGCAATCATTGGAATTGTATAAAGAGGTGATTGTTATGGCTGAAGCAAGGACTGGCAGGTGATAGGTGGAACCAGATGAAATCGGGACTTGGGGGGGGGGGGGGGGGGGGGGGGGTTGGAGCGAGGAGGGGTTGGGAGACAGCAGGTACTGGGTGACAGGTAAAGACAAGGAAAGAGGGGAGAAAAGAGGAAGCCATGTGGGAGGAGGGGCGGGTGGGAGTAGAGACAGATTGGTAGATAAGTGGAGACATAAGAGGCTGCAGATGCCTGAATCTAAAAGTAAGGAAGGAAAAAGGAGATCCAGATAATATTGTGTGTAGGTGACAGGGAGATGGAACTGGTGGTGAAGTGGAGAACCTGGACAGATCAGATGGAGAGAGAATAGAGCCCAGGGAATGTAGATGACCTAATATTGCAAACCTCAATGTTCATACCCTTGTGTTAAGAAATGAATATAGTAGAAAAGATGCTGAGCTTAATTCCACTACCCAACTATTTCGGACTTTGTCAATCTAGTGGTCACATTAACGTGTTCATTATAGCAACAAAAATTACATTGTGTTAGATGGTGCATTACAAATACATCCTAAAATACTGTATAACACAAATTAACCAGATGACTTCTACTTAATAATCACAAATAGAAAATAATATTAAAAATATTTCTGAAATACCTAATAACTGGAGATACAAAAATCTGAAGTAAAAACAGAAAATAGTAAAAGCATCCAGCAGGTCAGGCAATATCTTTGGGAAGATAAATGGTTAACATTTCATGTGAAAAATCCCTTATCAGGTCTGGGAGAAGGAGAGAAAGCAAGCTGCTTTGTAAAATACAGAAGGTATGATATGCCAATGTCGTCAGGCTGTGCTGTCTGACGCCATTCTGATACAGACAAATTTCACCTTGTAAATATTTTCTATGTTCAATTGGCCCCGCACTCCACTCTGCCGACAATTTTAAGTACAACTAGTTTTTCCTCTTTGTTTCCCCCCAGTTCTATTGAAGGGCCTTTGACGTGAAAAGTTTCCTTTATTTCTAATTATCCAAATGTTGTTTGAACTGCTGAATGTTTCCAACATTTTCTTTCTGAACCAGTTAAAATGAAAAGCTATAGAATGTGCGTGTATTTGAGTTCCAAATGACAATTGTTTCCTTAAGGTAGACAAAAATGCTGGAGAAACTCCGCGGGAGAGGCAGCATCTATGGAGCGAAGGAATAGGTGACATTTCAGGTCGAGACCCTTCTTCAGACTGAAGAATGTCACCTATTCCTTCACTCCATGGATGCTGCCTCTCCCGCTGAGTTTCTCCAGCATTTTTGTCTACCTTTGATTTTTCCAGCATCTGCAGTTCTTTTGTTTCCTTAAGGATGTGTTGATTAAGGAGGTGATGGAACTTTCCAGGATATAGCTTGAATAGTTGGACAAATATGCAGACTGAGAGAGAAAGAAAGTTGATCTTGAATGTAGTGCATGACTCTTGCAAGAAGTTTGAAAGAAATTCAGCTTGTACAGATGAAAAATATATTCCTCATTAAATAATGTCCCTAAGGTAAACTGGGACTTTTAAAGTAAGCCAAGAGGTAAGAATAAAGGACATTAATTTTGAGAAAATGCTTACACATGCATTCAGAATGACTTAACACTGTGAAGAATGATAAATGTTTTTCTAAAATGTTGTGCAGAGATATTTTAAATTATATTTGGATAATTTAAATTGCAAAGAAAAAAGTAATTTAACCAGGCCAAAGATTATTCAACTAGGCCAACTTTGTCCCTTTTCTTGTATAAATGTTCTTCATCACAACTATCATGGATTGTGCCATTAAATTAGAATAGTTTGTGATATGGGGTGTAAATAACCATCAGCTCTATAACTATTTATGCTGCTCTTCATGTTACAGCTCACTGCAGCAGCCTTGGCCAGGGCTATTCGAGAGGGATTCTTTGTCCCAGTTATGGAACCTCAATTGCTTCAGACGTAAGTAGCTGAATTTCTTGCCTTCATTTCCCTGCTTTCTAAGACAAAGGAGAAAATCAGTGCAGAAGAGTGCTTTCATTGCTTTTCTGTAATTTTTAGCCTATCTGCCACCATGGATATATTGTACTGATTGGGAAGGACTCTACTTTGGGAATGTGATCTTGTTCTTCCCACTCTTGATAAATAACAGATTTCATTCCAGTAAGAGAGCATGGACGCTCCGTCATGTGGTCAATGTGCAATTCTGTAGCTGTTATTTTAGAGCTTTTATTAATTTCACTCTATCCAGCGTATACTTGTATAAATGAGCCAGGAAACGCTACCCTCAAGGTGTATATGACCATTTGTTTTGCCTCTTTATACTCCAGTAATTATGTCTAAACTTTATTTTACTTGTGCTTATAGATCAGAGATTGGCATTCTGACCTCAATATCACTACTTAATCGCATCATCCGTCAGATCACGTCAAATGCAATGCTACAAGAGTTAGTTTTCTTCTTGTTAGGTGAATGGAGACAGCCTGAAACACCTGGACACAATAAACATCAGTTGCGGTACCGGCTTATAGAACATTGTGACCATCTGTCAGACGAGGTGAATATTCATGAATTCAAAATCTACACTAATAGAGATTTCTTTCAATCGATGTTTCCTATATTTCGTCATACAATAAAACTCCAATGATCAATTACTTAATTATCTGGAAATCCATTCATTTGCCATTTGGCTCAGCAGGTAATGTTTGTGGTGCTCCCTTCCCAATCACAAGGGCCCCAGTTCTGTGCTCCCTGCTCATCCATCAATGAAAAATGGTGAAAAACTGCAGGTGGTGGAAATCTAAAATAAAAACAGGAAATTGCTAATACTCCATCGGTCAGGCCCCATCTGTATGATTTGAAACAGAGTTAACATTTCTACTCAAAGACCTTTCGTCAGAATGGGAAGGGAAGGAAAGAAGAGATTGCTAAGCTGCAGGGAACATCAAGGCAAATGTCTCCCACAGGGGTAAAACCAGGTTGACCATGGTAAATGAAGCTGTAAATGAAGTTATCTGGTAATTGAGTGGATGGGAGCAGTTAGAGAGTGAGAACACAGACAAAAGAATGTAGGAGTTGCAAAATGCAAAGCATGAAGGCATGGCTGACGGGTCGGGCTGGGCATGTCCATTCTTTCAGCGAAGAATAACTAGATAAGATGAGCCAGGGTCACGGGTAAATAACTAATACAGATAGAGAGATCAAGTTAGCGGAGGTTGTAGAATTCAATCTTGAGTAGTCCCAATCTCCCAACTTTTTCATTGCAGCCCTTGCATCTTTTGTTTTATTCACACCCTCTTTATAACTGTAATGCTATAATACTGTAACACTATATTCTGCACTCGGGTATATTTATCTTCGCATCACCTGTTGGACGTGTATGTAGAAACAAGGAACTACAGATACTGGTTTATACCAAAGATAGACTCAAAGTGTTGGAGTAACTCAGCAAGTCAGAAAGCATCTCTGGAGAGAAAGGATGGGTGACGTTTTGGGTCGGGAACTTGATTGAACTTGTGTATAATATTATTTGATTATGCCTATATATATTGCGTTTGACCAAATAGCATGCAAACAACATTTTTTATTACATAATGTATATGTGGCAATAATGCCCTGGACCTCCTCCATTACCAGAGGGAAGCCACATGCAGAGCAAAGGAACAGCTCGTCATATTCCGTCTGGGTGGTTTACAACCCATCAGCATGAACATGAAATTCCCCAATTTTGGGCAGCCTTTAACTAATCCCTCCCCCACTCTTTTCTTTCCACCCCCACCCTCTTTCCTCTCCTGGAACTCCACTGGGCACCCACCTATCTCTTCCACCCCTGTGACTTTCTTCCCCTGGCTTTACAATCCACAACTCTTCAAACCTGTCTCCAATTGTTCTTATTTCTGTCATTTTGCTCCAACCATCTGCCTGTCAAAAAATCCCCCAGGTCTGTGCTGACCTATTACCTGTCACGCTTTATTCCACTTCTTTTTTCCACCTTCTTCCACCCCTATAATCAGTCTGAAGATGGTTTCTTTTTAATACCAGAAACCTCCAGCATGCCCAGATTGAAGATGTGATGCTGTTCCTCAAGCTTGATTGTGGCCTCTTTGTCACAGAACATGATGATTCACAAATGTCAGTGTAGGAGTTGATTGGAGAATTAATGCAGCAGAAAATAGGAAGCTCAGGATCGCCTACGAGATGCTCCACCAAGCAATCAATGTTGGTTTCTACAATGTAGAAGGAACTACATTGGGAACACTTTCCCTACAACTCAACAAGCTTATTTTCTCTCCTTCCTAGATCTGAAAAAAGGTCTGTGCCCTGATATATTAACTATGTCTCATCGCACAGATGTGCTCTAATCTGCTGAGTATTTTCAGAATTCTATGTTTTTATTTTAGACTCCCCTTCCACCTTCTTCCACCTTGGATCCTGCACTTCCTTCCTACACACCACAGTCCCAGTTCCTGTGCTTTATTTTAACTTACACGATTCACTTTAAAATATAATCATATTGTGTAACATCAAAGGAAGTGGATAGAAAGTGTTGAAGCATTAGTAGAAATAATGAATAATAGTTTGGAAAATTTGCAAATCCTGGCAAACCAGATTATCCGAGTTTCACTGTAATGCCTTTCAGCATTACTTTTTCCAAAAGAACAAATCCTTTCATTGCTTGAGCAGCGGAGTAGAATCCAATATCATTCCGTTTGCTCTGTTCTTGCAACTTAACTCAGTCGGATTATTGGGCACTGATAGTACTTCTGGATGAAATTGGACAGATCCAGATCCCTCCTCCCTCCTTGTACCTATGTTAAAAGTAACAGAATTTCCTTCCCCTAAGAAATACGACTACAACTGCAATGTGGTGTTTAAAACCAAAGTCTTCAGGGTTCAAGTGTAAATAATTCAAACATAGGAAATATATATTTTCAAATGCTTTGAGGATTATGTGTCGGTACTTGCTGCAAGTATTTCATGAAAATAGATTCAAGTCTCTTTATGAAGAGACCAATTCTATGAAATCTTGAATAGCATGTATACATGCCTAGTTAGAATCTGAAACCTGCATTTTAATAATTTAATTGTAAGCAGTCGTTCATGCTTCCTTGTCACATATTGAATCATTGTTTCCGGCCACTAGGTGGGGTTAGTTTGCTTTGTGAATGTAATTTCATTGAACATCAATTTATTGCTGGATGTGAGGGTACAAACAGTTGCAGTGGGGAGGAGTGAGCAGTTTTGAGGGTTTCCGGAAGATTATTTTTGATCTCTGTTTTCTGGTATTAGCCACCTGGAATGACTACCAGATAGTATAACGTGCAGCTGGAGGAGGGTATTGGGGCAGGAGAGTTTGGAAAGATCAGAATTGAAGCTTTAGCACATGAGTGGATCCAAAAAGTAAGTGCAATGCAAGATGCTTACCGCTTTGGGTCCACCTGTTCTTGCCTGCCTTTGTCAACTGACTTCTTGTAGCTTGCAAAGCACCGCTGGCTAGATTACATTTAAAATAGCAGTACCAATTACTGGAAACACCTAGCAGGTTAGACAGCATCTGTTCTGAAAATAGAATCAGTGTTTCAGGTTGAAGACATTTCTTTAGCACTGGAAAAGAGAGACACAATTTTAATTTGGTGGGGAGAGTTCGTCGGGACATGGGGGAGGTTTCTCCCATAGGGTCTGTCCAAGATAACCATGGTGATAAACTGAAGCTCTCTGGTTAATAGGTTAATGAGGGCAGTTAGTGGAAAATTTCACTTTTTTTTCCCTTCAGTAATATTGCTGGATTTGCTGGTCTGCGTTCACGACTCACCATGGGTTCAGGCAATCAAGAGCAGAGCAGTTACAATACTAGGGCTGAGATACATTCCATCAGCATGCTCTCAAAACTGCATGTGTAGAAGTGTGAGAGAATTTTCATGGACATGTTGAATCTTCTCAGATACATGACAAAGTAAATATGCTGAAGTGCTTTCTTGATCACTGCATCAGTGTGAAGGAACCAGGCTAGGGTGGGGTGAAATGGCATCAGAGATACTCTTATAGTAATCCTGGGGGCATAATCTGCCACTTGCAATAGGAAAACACTTATGCTCTTCAGGGAACTGGTGACTTCACAGTGGAAGATTGTACCCATGTGCAATTGGCATCTACCAAATAATGAAAGGCCTCGGTAAATGTGGGAAAATCTAGGACTAGAGGGCATGGGCTCAGAATAAAAAGACGTACCTTTAGAATGAAGGTGAGGAGGATTTTCTTTAGTCAGAGCATGGTGAATCTGTGGAATTCATTATCACAGGTGGCTTTGGAGGCCAAGTCATTGGGTATTTTTAAATCGGAAATTGGTAGGTTCTCCCTATGTTTGAATGGTGGAGCAGACTCGCTGAGCCGAATGGCCTAATTCTGGTTCTGTTTGCTGCTAAGTGGAAGATCTATACCATTATTGATTGACGCAGATGAGGAGTGAAAAGTTGACATCCTTGGGAGTACCTTCAGAGAAACTAGAGGCATGCATCAACATTTGAGCCAATTGTGCTTTTCTATCCAGAGTTTGGTATTGAATTATTTTAATTGAATATCTCATTAAACCTTTTTTGAATTATTAATGTTTGTCACTTATTTGTATGTCTGTAATCTGCTGGTCAAATAATTTGCTTTTAGTCAAATTGAAAGTAAAGGCATGATTTAATATGCCCTATTTACTGTATTTTACAGATCAGTATAATGACACTGCGAATGTTTGAACATCTATTGCAAAAGCCAAATGAGCATGTTATTTACAATATGGTATTAAGGAATTTGGTGGAACGGAACTATGTCGAGAATAAGCCACCTTGCCAAGAAGACAAGGATATCGTTGAGAATGGGCAAATAGCAGGAGCAGTGTGAGTGTTTGATTACTGTTTTAAATCAAATTTATTTTTCATTATTACTTCACTTTTTTACTGAATTCATTGAGTGTTAATGAAAGGGAAAGGTCAATTTATTTCTGTAAGAATGCTGTGCATGTTTTATATAGTTTCAAAACCTTCATAATATTTTACTTGTCAGTTTCTAATATCAAAAGCTGAAATATCTACATTTAGGTAATGAAAATTGGGCGTTTTGCCCCTTTATTATATGAGTGTGGATTCCCTATCTGCAGTTTGGGCAAGAACGGTTCTATAGATCCATTCCCTTGCTTTGGCATATTGGCATTTATACTGGGCCAAGGATATATCATACGGAGATTGAGAACAAAGCATGTTATTTGGGTTGAAGGGAAACGGTTGAAACGGTCGACGTGGACTTGATGGGCTGAAGGGGCTGTTTCTGTGCTCTATCTTCAAACTAAACTAATCGAAGAGCATCCAGAATTAGTGGTTACAACCCAGGAATGGATGCTTGGAAATAACTTCTTGTCCTCTGAATAAAAAACAAATATCAAATTTATTTGCTTTCGTATATCAATCATAATAACTATTGTTAAATTTATGATTCACTTGGGACATCAGTGATGGCAGTAACAGAAATGGCTCAGTTTATTTTATTACTCAGCATCTGTGGAGAGAGAAATGTGATCAGTGTCCCTTCACCAGAACTGGAAACATAAGAAGACAATCATGTTTTAAGGTGCAGGATTGGAAAGGGGCAGAGGATGCAAAGGGAATAATGGTGGCAGGCTATAGAGCATGAACTTGACAACTTTCATCTGTGTCCTATCACAATAAAGCCACCTTTTCTCACCACCTCACTCCATTTATGCATCTTAAAATACGCTTGATTTCTTGCTTTTCCAGTTCTAATGATGAGTGTTTAGTTTAGAGATATAAAGCTAACGCTTCAATTCTAACCCTGCGCCACTGTGCCACCATTGATTGATATTGTTTTTCTCTTTCCAAAATCTCCAAGCTGTTCAGATTCTTGCAGCATTTTCTGTTTCTGTGGCAGGCCTGAAAGTACTCATATAGGATTTAAAACACATCTGAAATAACAGAACCCATTGCAACATATCTGGGTGTTTTCACTTTTGTGAACTGAACATATAAATCTCTCAAACCCATGGGTGTGCTTTGCTGAAATCTTGAGCGTGCTGAGTGTTGTTTTGTAATGCAAAGTGCTCCATCACCAGAGACTATACTTTTTTTTTTCATCCTGATTCCACCCTACAGTGATTTGGAGGAAGATCCACTTTTTACAGATTTGTCACCTGATAACAGGATGCTGGGCTCGAATTGGCTGACTGCTTCCCCACCTCCGACTCCAGACCACTCAAAATCTGATGGGAAAACAGAAGTACATAAAATTGTAAATAGGTATGTGTGAAATTTAATTGTTTTCTCTTTGCACGTCATGTAATATTTATTTGTTAGGTATTAGGATTGCATTTTTTTAATTTATGCAATTAAATTAGAATATTAAATGTTGGATACCTCCATTGACGTGCTGGTAAAGATTTGGGAATAAATATATTTAGTAAATGTGCTTGTACGGTTTCCATTAACAATGGTGGCACAGCGATAGAGTTGTTGCTCTATGGCGCCAGAGAACTGGGTTCGAAGCTGACCACAGGAGCTGTCTGTAGGGAGTTTGTATGTGCTCCCCATGACTGCGTTTGTTTTCCCCGGGTGCTCTGGTTTCCTGCCACACTGCAAAGATATACAGGTTTGTAGGTTAATTTGTCAATGGTAAAAACTGTAAATTGCTCCTAGTGTGTATGATCGTGCTAGTGTGCAGGGATCACTGGTCGGCACAGACACGGTGGCCCTTTGGTCCACAATGAGCGTGCCGAACATGACGCCAAGTTAAACTGATCTCTTTGCATGTGCCTGTCTACAAGCCTCTTAAGTGCCACAACTGCATCTGCCTCCACGCCCACTCCTGGCAACATTACACTTGATTTTTCTGCCAAATGCTGACAGTTCCATCTGGAACTCCCAATCTTTCCCCATGTGTCAGCAAACTAGAGATCCTGAGCAAGCATACATAAACATGGAAAGCCAGCTTTCCTGAGAGTTAATCGCTGCTATTTTCACATTTGCACTCCAATCGTGGAATGCCATTTACATGCTATTCTTCAATACTGTGTAAGTCCTGGTTTAACATCCCAGAAATGTATCACTTCATGCATGTCCGCTAAATTCCATCTGCCATTCCTTAGCTCACTTTCCCATTTGATCCTGTTGGAGTCTTAGACAACTTTCCTCACTGCCCATCATTCCAACAATTTTGATGTCATCCTCAAATTTGCTAATCCTGTCACCTACCATTTTTATCCAAATCATCAACACACATAACAAACAACAATGGATCCAGCACCCAGGTTAAGCATTTCTAATATATGGGACTGGTGCAAGTAGATTTTCTGAATATAAACCCTATGTTCATTATTAAGTGATGGTCGATATTAAGTGTTCGATATTACCCAGTTTGTGAGAACATTCTCCCCTCACTTTTTCATTGATACAAGATTAAATGTTCTAAAAATTTAAATTTGAAGATATTTGTTCAAATATCTACCAAACATTGATTAGAGACATCATCGTAACTTTAATATGCAATACCTAGCCTTGAATTATATTTCACACGTTAAAAAGACCTGTATTCTTTTTGAGTTGTTTGCATAATCAAATTAATTGTTTATTTTGTTTAAATTACCTGATATTTTAGTTTCCTATGTCTCGTTCCTGATGAAGCAAAATCATCTTACTATGTTGAAGGCACTGGATATGATACCTACCTCAGAGATGCACATCGGCAAGTAAGGAATATAAGAGTGCCAATCTAGCACAAATACAGAATTGATTGCCATATATCTGTTGCAACAGCTGTTTTTTTTTGCCATGTATTTTTCTATCTTGTTCTACCAATGACTGATATGTGGACAAATCTAAACTTTGTGTGTAAAATAAACTTCAAACAGAATTTTACAGCACCAAAGGAAGCCATTTGGCCCAGTGACTGTAGATTCCAAAAGATCTCCCCACTGAAAGCGTAGTTTTTCTGGCTGCTACCACAGGCTACATGGCGCACTAACTTCATATTGCACTGACCATGTGCTGACTTGCCAACTCTGTACAATCCATCACCAAGACTGCACATGCCAGTCTCCAGAATATTGTGTGTCTCTACGTTTGCCGTGTCCATATCAATGCTAAAAACGTACCTTTAAATTCAATTGATTTTCTTTTTGTCTCGGTCTTCTTTAGCACCACTCAGTTTATTCCTGTCGTTAAACTTAATTAGCTGCATACTTTAGTACCATTGTTTACTCTTGCATTCTGAAACCTTACTCCATTGTTCAAACCTGGAAGTATCGTTCAAGCTTCAAACTCTGCTGAGACCCAAGTTTATATTTTCCAATGATGGTGGATTTGGTCTCACGTATGTTTCATTGTGACCACTTCCCTGGGTTCCTCAAGTTAAAACAATTAGATGATTTCAGTCTACTCCAGCTGAGCCTTTACATCCCTCTACATTTCTCATTATATGTGGTCAAATATATTTTAATGGTTTACATACAGACCAAAGTGTATGATGGCAGCTTAAATATGGAGTAAAGTGAGCCCCAAATCTTGGTGGTGATGAAAGCTTTCTTCATGTATATATCAGCAAATTGTAAAAGTAATGTGGAGGATGTACTATATCTAACTTCGTGAACAAACAACTTTCTGAGCCTTAATTTAATTTTGTTTTTTAATCCTGACTTCTGTAACAAGAAGGTAATTATTCCTGCATGTGTGCATGAATTAATAATCGGTGCCTGTTGTAAAAATGTGATTAGGTTTTAGATAATTTGTTATCATTTCATCCTTTTTAAGCTTCTTTATTGACACAATCACTTTTTTTTTAAATAACCTTCTAGTTCATCTGAGAATTTTACCAACAAAATATTTTATTGTAATGTGTTAGGTGCAATTATGGGCTACTCCCATTACTGAAAGAAAAAAATAATTATCAGTCACTTAATTTGTTTTATTTGCTTGAGCTGATTGTTTTTTTTTTTTTCGATTTAATTCACAGTTCCGGGATTGTTGTGGTAACTGTATGAGGTGGGACTGGCCAGGAACGCCCAAACCTTTGGAGAAATGCAACCTGGAGTCTCCTTTCTTTGAGGGACATTTTCTAAAAGTTCTGTTTGATCGAATGGGCAGAATCCTTGATCAGGTACGGTGAAAGGGTTGAAATGATTATCTCTGTCCTTTGCAGAGAATAAGACATGCCAATATTTTGGTTCTTTAATATATGTATTTAATATATGTATATACTGTTTGCATACTCCAGAACTTAAAAAATATATATTTGTTTATATTTATAATTAAAGTGTCAATGAAGAAATTTTATTGCTGCTGTATTATATGGATAGAAAGGACCAAAGTCATCCCAATACATCCAACAAGAAATTATTCATATATTGAATAAAAATCAGGGTTGCAGTATGGAGCACTAATTACTGCAACAAAATGTTCTGTGACAAAGATATATTTAAAAAAATCAGTTTATAATTTGTATTAAATTGTTGTTACACCTACAATAAAATTAATTTGAGCATTAAAAATAATAATGGAAGTAGGTCTTTTAGCCCCCCCCCCCCCCCCGTAAATCCGGTTCAGGGTGCAGTAAGATGGTGGTGCAACTTTTCCTTTAACTCTAGCTTCTCATCGTGTTACCACTTCCCTGGGTTCCTCAAGTTAAAACAATTAGATGATTTCAGTCTACTCCAGCTGAGCCTTTACATCCCTCTACATTTCTCATTATATGTGGTCAAATATATTTTAATGGTTTAGACTTAAACATAGATGTCACGATAAAGATATTTATAGATTATACAAAAATTCAGTGTGGTTTGGGCAGAAAGGGTTAAGCCTCAGATTGCAGGAAGATGGGGATAGGGATCAACTGCGGATAACAGTGGTAAATGCAGGTCAGTAAATTGTGAGATGCTGCATTTAAGGAGGTGTAACGGGTAAAGGGATACACAAGAGGATAGAAGGATGTAAATGAGCAGAGGGTTTTCCAGTATGGATCCACAGATCTTCAAATGCAGCAGAACATGTCAATGAACTGATTAAATAGAAACATGGTATAATTTCCTTTTTTTAACAGAAGGCATAGAAAAAATGTCTAGAAATATTGTGCTACAACGGTTAGATCACATGGTGGCTGCAGCTTCTTGTTCTGGTCACCATGTAATAGGAAAGATATGAGTGGGTTGATTGCAGAGGATATTAATATGTATGTGGCCAGAATTTGTAAATGTTAACTGTAAAGTACGATTAGAACAGAAAAGACAGAATGTATAAAATGATGAGGGGTTTAATAGAGTAAAAGGAAATGACTATATCCTATGCAGAAAATTAAAAAAAATAAAAAGACAAAGGATAGATTTGAAGTAATTTATGGAAAGATTAAAGGGGAATAAAGAAATGGCAAAAGGTTGAACAACGTTTTTGCATCAGCCTTCACAGTGGTAGGCACCAGCAACTTGCTTAAAATTCAAGTCGGGGGTTGGAAGTTAGTGGAGTGGGTGTGGTTACTAAGGAGAAGGTGCTTTGGAAGCTGAAAGGTAAAGGTTGATAAGTCACCTGGACTAGATGGACTGCACCCTAGGGGTCTGAAAGAATGGCTTTGGAGATTGTGGAGGCATTGACAGTAATATTTCAAGAATCAATGAATCGCAGAAGAGGTCCCAGATGATTGGAAAATTGCCAATATTACCCCGCTGCACAAGAACGGACCAAAGCAGAAGAGTGGGAACTATAGGCTGGTTCGTCTGACTTAGGTGCTTGATACGATTTTAGAATCCATTATAAAGATGAGGTTACCGAGTACTAATTGGCCTGTACCACTAAAGTGACATTTTAGGCGACTGCAGGAGACTATGCAGTCACCACATGTTCGTGGGTGGTTGCCGGGGAGTCGCCTTCGTGGTCGTGAGGAGTTCCCGCATTATGGGAACTAGTCACGGCCCCATTATGGTCGCCGCGAATTTCTCATCATATCGAAAAATTAGCGGCGACTGGAATCAAGCTGTCATGGTGAGTAGCGAGAATTCTCGTGCCGTAGGTTGGTTGCCAGGAGTCCAGGTGGGTTGTCAGGAGTCCTAGTAGGTTGCCAGGAGGTTGAAGGTTCTCGTAGGTTGTAGCCGGTGCTGACCAATGAATTTCATTGGCTCATTGGGAAGTAAATTGCAGGACAGACAGTCAGTAGATGTTTATTTCGATTTTCAGAAAGCCTTTGATAAGGTGATAAGTTGATAAGGGAGATGAGAGCCCACGGTATCATAGGGCAGGAGCTAGCATGGATAGCAAGTTGGCTGGATGGCAGAAAACAAAGGGGGCTTTATCTGGTGTGCTGCCAGTGACTAGCTGAGTTCCACAGGGGTCAGTGCTGGGGTCGCTACTTTTCACTTTGTATATTAATTATTTGGACGAGGGGATAGAAGGCTTTGTGGCCAAGTTTGCGGATGATACGAAAATAGATGGATGGGCAGGTAGTGTAGGGAAAGCAGGGACTCTGCAGAAGGACTTGGACAGGTTGGGAGAGTTGGCAGAGAAGTGACAGATGGAATACTGTGTGGCTAAGTGTGGAAGCAGGCATTTTGGTAGTAGGAATAACATGTAGACTATTTTCTAAATGGGGGGAGAATCCAGAAATCAGAGGTGCAAAGGGTCTTGGGAGTGCTGGTGCAGGATTCCCAAAAAGTTAATCTGCAAGTCGAATCGGTAGTAAAGAAAGCAAACCCAATGCTAGCATTTATTTCAAGAGGGCTTGTATACAAAAACAGGGATGTAATGCTGAGGCTCTTTAAGGCTGCATTTGGAATATTGTGAGTAATTGTGAGCACCATATCTGAGGAAGGATGTGCTGGCTCTGGAGGGGGTCCAGAGGAGGTTTACAAGAATGATACCAGGATTGAGTAGGTTAACCTATGATGAGCGTTTGTCAGCACTGGGCCTATACTCACTTGAGTTTAGAAGAATAAGAGAGAGATCTTTTTGAAATATACAGAATAGGGAAAGGGTTAGATAGAGTGGATGTGGAGAGGATGTTTCCACTCGTGGGGAAAGTCTCAGACTAGAGGTCATAGCCTAAGAATTAAAGGAAGTTCTTTTGGGAAGGATATGAGGAAACATTTCTTGAGCCAGAGGGTGGTGAATCTAGGATTCTTTGCCACAAAAGGCTGTGGAGGCCAGGTCAGTAGATATTTTTAAGGCAGAGACAGATAGATTTTTGATATGTATAGGTGTCAGAGGTTATGGGGAGAAGACAGGGTAATAGGGTTAGGAGGGAGAGATAGATCAGCCATTATTGAATGGCGGAGGAGACTTGATAGGCCAATGGCCTAATTCTACTATCACTTATGACCTTATGAAATAAGGAAAACATTTTGAGATCGACAGTGGTCATGGTCTGAAGCTCATTGCCTGAGAGACTATGCCCGTAGCCATAGCCATTAAGCTACAAACCTTTTCTGGAAAGAGTAATCAGGCTAGGTATATTTTTCAGAACGGTGGACATGATGAGCCAAATAACTGCTTCATGTGCCATAAGTTTTCTGTCATCCTCCTTGAAACTGCAGCAATTTGTGTACAAGGAGGAATAATAGTTTCCCACTTTCTCACTTGTTGAAAAGATTTTCTATTTTGTAAACAATAGATAATTTAGCATTAGCCAACACAATATGCTTTCCCAATTCAATTTTTTTTTGCCGTCTCTTTATGAGGTCCTCACAATTTATCTTCATACTGTCTGCAAACCTAGATAACATGGATATATTGTACTTAGTATTTTAACTGTCGTCAAAGGAATAAAAAGAACTACATTGGTTATAACTCTGATTAATCAAGAACTGGTACTTAAGTTACTTAACCAATCATTTAGACACTTTGTTGGTGTTTCAACAAGTTGATAAGACAATGAAACATGGGAGAATTGTAATGTTTCCTTTCTTTCCAATCAAGGTGAAGACTTAGTGCTATAAATTGCATGATTTCCATTTTATATCCAGTGGAATCAATTAATTGCTATCAAGTTTGGTGTAATTTAAATGAAGAGCAAATTGCCCCTGCTTTAAAAAAAACTAACTCGTATTTGTATAATGTTTTCATTTCATCAACTGGATTACCTTATACTTACTTTGAGATCACGGAAATTATTCATGATAATATCAGCCTTCAAGGCATTTTTGGGATGAAGCTAAAACAATTAGAAACTATTAGAAATTGAGATGAAGCCTTTGTTTAAAACTGGTTTTCGTTTGGTGTTGACATCGTATTAAAATGCTTGATCAAGATTATATGTTTTTTTCTTTTCTAAATTCCGTAAAGAATGCTCAAGGCAAATTTTAAGCAGTTACTTGAAGTGACAATGAGGAACTAATGTTAACGGATAACATCCCTGTGGATTATTTTTAAGTTTAATAAGGCACCCATGATGAATGCATTATCTTTCTATTGCAGTCTTACAGCTGAGAACCTATTGAGCGATATAATATAATTATTTATCTTTTTTACATGCCCTTATCATTTGGATCTTTCTCTTTCTAGCCATATGATGTGAATTTGCAAGTGACCTCGGTGCTGTCAAAGTTATCTTTATTTCCTCATCCACACATACATGAATACCTGTTGGATCCTTACATTAACCTGGCTCCCAACTGCAGGTCTTTGTTTTCTGTTATTGTAAGGGTAAGTACAAAGCTACATACTAGGTGTTTCACACCCTTAGCTGTGAAAATTAAACATTTATTTAAATCATAGAAATGAGGAACTGTAGATACGTGACAAATAGTCCCGACCCGAAATGTCACCTACTAATGTTTTCCAGAGATGCTGTGTGACCTGCTAAGTTACTCCAGCACATTGTGTCTTATTTTAATTTACCGATACAGCACAGAAACAGACCCTTCGGCCCACTGAGTCTGGGTCGACTTGAGATCTCTGACTCAGCACTAAAACTATCCTACACACTCCAGGGACTTTTTAAAATAATTTTAACCTGTATGTCTTTGGAATGTGTAAGGAAACTAGATATCCCAGAAATAACCTACGGCAAGAATGTCCAAACTCTGTACAGTTAAGCACCAATAATAGAAACATAGAAATTAGGTGCAGGAGCAGGCCATTCGGCCCTTTGAGCCTGCACCGCCATTCAATATGATCATGGCTGATCATCCAACTCAGTATCCTGTACCTGCCTTCTCTCCATACCCCCTGATCCCTTCAGCCACAAGGGCCACATCCAACTCCCTCTTAAATATGGCCAACAAACTGGCCTCAACTACCTTCTGTGGCAGAGAATTCCACAGATTCACCACTCTCTGTGTGAAAAACGATTTTCTCATCTCGGTCCTAAAAGACTTCCCCTTATCCTTAAACTGTGACCCCTTGTCCCTGGACTTGCCCAACATCAGGAACAATCTTCCTGCATCTAGCCTGTCCAACCCCTTAAGAATTTTGTAAGTCTCTATGAGATCACCCCTCAATCTTCTAAATTCCAGCGAGAACAAGCCAAGTCTATCCAGTCTTTCTTCATATGAAAGTCGTGCCATCCCAGGAATCAGTCTGGTGAACCTTCTCTGTACTCCCTCTATGGCAAGAATGTCTTTCCTCAGATTAGGAGACCAAAACTGTATGCAATACTCCAGGTGTGGCCTCACCAAGACCCTGTACAACTGCAGTAGAACCTCCCTGCTCTTGTACTCAAATCCTTTTGCTATGAATGCCAACATACCATTCGCTTTCTTCACTGCCTGCTGCACCTGCATGCCTACTTTCAATGACTGGTGTACCATGACACCCAGGTCTCGCTGCATCTCCCCTTTTCCTAATCGGTCACCATTCAAATAATAGTCTACCTTCCTGTTTTTTCCACCAAAGTGGATAACCTCACATTTATCCACATTATACTGCATCTGCCATGCATTTGCCCACTCACCCAGTCTATCCAAGTCATCCTGCAGCCTCCTAGCATCCTCCTCACAGCTAACACTGCCCCCCAGCTTCGTGTCATCCGCAAACTTCGAGATGTTGCATTTAATTCCCTCGTCCAAATCATTAATGTATATTGTAAATAGCTGGGGTCCCAGCACTGAGCCTTGCGGCACCCCACTAGTCACTGTCTGCCATCCTGAAAAGGACCCGTTCACTCCTACTCTTTGCTTCCTGTCTGCCAGCCAGTTCTCTATCCACATCAATACTGAACCACCAATACCGTGTGCTTTAAGTTTGTATACCAATCTCTTGTGTGGGACCATCAGGTTCGAACCAGGGTCTTTGGCGCTATAAGGCAGGAACTCTACCGCTGCACCATTGTACTGCCCTCACGGTTTAAAATTGAAATCACATTGCTTCTTGCAGTTTATGTAGTGTTTATAAATTTGTAAAATATTCTAATTCTTAAGTTAAAATGACTTACAAATGTTTTGATAGGATCATAAATGACATGATATAAATGATCGCTAAATAATTTCTAGGTGGTTGGAGACCTAATGTTGAGAATACAGCGCATCCCAGACTTTACCCCGAAGCTTATGCTCGTCCGAAAACGTTTACTCGGTTTTGAGCAAGATGGACCCATGTAAGTTCAGATCAATTACTTTTCTTGATCCAATTTCAGAATATAAGTTCTGATGCATGTTGCCCCAATGTGAATTTGATTCATGTCTAAATCCAAGGACTTGCACAAATTTAACTGAGATTTTTGTAGAGGTGACAGTGAGGATTGACGAGTGCAGGCTGTTTGTCAAGGACTTAAAAAAAAGTCTGCTCCAGAAGGTAAGAACACATGGGATCCAGGTTCCTTCAGTAAATTGGATATAAAATTGGTTAGATAATGGCAGGCGGAGGGTGGTAGTAGAGGTTTGCTTTTCAGATTGTTTGCCTTGAACTGTAGGAGGTTAATAGATGCCATGTTGGAAGTATATAAAATATAATAGAAAACTACACAATGACTGTGCCAAACTTGATGCGAAGATAAACTAATCTAATCTACCGGAACATGATCATATCCATTTGCTGCAATTCCATGTACCTATTCAAAAGCCTGTTAGATGTCACTTTCGTATTTGCCTCCACTGTCATGCCTGGCAGCACATTGCAATGACCCATTATCCTCTGGATTAAAAAAAAACACTTGCATTTCACCACTAAACTTTGCCCTGCTCATCTTAAAGCTATGTCCTTTTGCCTTTGACATTTCTACCCTCGGTAAAAAGGTTCTGACTCTCCACACTATCTATACCTCTCATAATTTTATGTTTCTCCTCAACTTCTGGCATTGCAGGAAAATCATTCGAGGGATTGATAGGGTAGGGCAATTTTAAAGGCCTATTTACCCACAAAATGTACCCACATGTCTTTGGGATGTGGGAGGAAACCGGAGCACCCGATTGAAACCCATGTGGTCACAGGGAGAACATGCAAGCTCCAATCGAGAGCACCCAAGCTCAGGTTTGAACCAGGGTCGCTGGCATTGTGAGGCAGCAGTTCTACCAGCTGTGCCGCTGAGGAAGAGAAAGCCAGAGAAAAGTAGATAAGCGGTGTGTGGGTTGCAGTGAAAGGTTACCAAGGTTAGGTCTGGTTAAGGTTACAGACTGATCAGCCACTATGATATAAAATGCCAGACCAGGCTTGAGGGCCTGAGTGGGCTACCAGTGTTCCTAATTTCATATTTTCTGAATCAGAGGTGTTCACTGTCGTGCATATTCAGTGTTAAATGTCATTTTTAAAATGCTAAGGATTTTAATTGCTTATGAATCAATAGTACAATTCTATTTTAAGTTGTCTCATCTCTTTCACCTTTTCCTCCCACAGCATCGACCATATGACCTTGCTGGAAGGTGTGATTGTATTAGAAGAATTCTGTAAGGAATTAGCTGCAATAGCCTTTGTTAAATTCCACGCTTCGACTGCAACTTAATTGCTGACTGGTTTCCATACAGAAGCATCCCATTACCACTCCAGTCTTGCCCGTCAGCTTCTATGAAAAATATTTCGAATAACAGGGACTGCTGCGACGGCTAACTGTGGTGTGCTGCCCATTACTGTTCTGGAAATGGATAGAAAAAGGGAAATATGTGCAAAAACAATTGAACAACTGATGGTTATCTGAAAGGCTGAGAGGTTGTGCCTTGGAAGGAGACCAGAACTCCTCCTTGTTACAGTCACTCAGTTTGGCAGGTGACTTGACTTCAGTGTTGGAAAGATGTGAATGTTCAAACAATCGTCTCAAAGTTGTGCGCACTAAATTTTACAGTGGAGCTGGTTGTTTTTCTACTGTCCCTTTTAAAATCATGATGCTTTCTCCTATTAAAAATTGTTCTCAACACTTGAGAATAGATTGGGCAAAGGTCAATAATAGAAATGTTTATCAGTATTTTATCAAATGATTATTTAAGTAAAGAAAGTTGGAGTACTGATTTGAAATGAGTGTATATTGTGCCTTTGAAAAGGGCAACATTAAGTGTTAAGTCTTGTTTATCTTTTGTCACTCTGTTCCTTTTTGCCCTCAACACTTTCAGATAGTCTGGAAACCACAGCCATGTGGGCTATGGCTTTGGTGTCCATTCCAAGCCTTTGTGCTGATCCCAGGGAATGGCCTTCATTTGTGAATGACCGTCCGAGCTTAAGTATTGTTCACTTTGGATTCAAGACTAATGGTCTATTTTGAAATGTTCACATTTAACAGAGTACTTGGCAAAGCTTAAATTCAATGCCACCATAAGCCAGTATTAATAAATCATTTAAAAGTCATCATTAAAAACACTTTTATTTAACCCAGAAAATACAGAACGATAACAAGTGGATGTTTGTAAAATATTATATCCTGCTTAATTTCAAATTTAAATGTGTAATATGATTCACATTAGATACCCAAAATGACATGGTGTCATTGTGCAATAATATAATTAATCCTTTAACACTGCTTCGTAACAATTTTTTGTTATAAATTACACAATGTCAAATGATTATGTTCTGTATTTAATTTTGATCAAATATTACTCATGATGCATCCTTTCTATTTTAATTTCAATACCAAATATTAGCATTGCACAGATCTAAGCTCTCTTCCGTGATGGTAGCATTGAATTTCCTTAAGGGAGTACCAATTTATAGTGGATAATAGATGTGATTTTGTTTCTGTAAATTATTATTTCAAATGTATTTGGTGTATACCAAATAGTTTGAGCCTTCATCACATTCTATGTCAGTCTTCCTTTTTCTGTTCACGTGTGCTACACTTTTGCGTGCAATATTAAAGCTGTATTGCCTTGTATGCAGCCTAAATGCAACACTTTTGTCGTATATAAGAAGACCTTATATATTGATCTGTGCTTGCTTCTACTGTCACCGTCATATATGGTAAATGGGTTCATATTCTGCCTAATTTACATTAAAAGCACATTCATAATCTTCCTATGGAAAGAATTACTTTTCAGTACCTTATTGAAACATGCTACATATTTGGGACTGATTCCAGATGAATCAGACATCAGATTTTTATGTTGGTCTGAAGTGCAAGTTTATTGTTGGCACAATGTTTTATGTTTACATTACAGTTTTGGTTAGCTCTGATTAAGTCTCAACATTTCCATACTTAACTGTTTGGCTTTGCACATTAGCTCCCCAGGTATCAAAATAAATCAATACTAATGGGAGTTTTTTCTGGTTTTATATTTTGTTTGAGCCTTTAAAAGTTTGTCTTGTTCTGCAACTTTCACTGCATGTGCAGATGGCATCTACTTTGGAATGTACAATTTTCTTTGGTCTTGTTCCTCATTAAATTTAATCTGCATTACCTGCAGATTCTGCGCTTACTTTCGTTAGCTTGTGGAGCCGCAGTACATCGGGTTGAAGGTCTATGGTATGTGATCATTAATGTGATTTCCATTGCTAATGTTACTTTGACATGAAGTAACTGAAACTATAGTTGGGAAAAGGAGGACCTAGCATCATCATCTGCCAAGAAGTATATTTCAAAATAGGAATCATCTTCATCTGTTCTTCAAAGACGTACAGGTTTGAAGGTTAATAAAAATGCTGGGGAAACTCAGCGGGTGAGGCAGCACAACATCGTAAATTGAAAGAGTAGTACCTCGTATTTCGCTTGGGCAGTTTGCACCCCAGTGGTATGACCACCGTAAATTGGAGGAGCAGCACCTCATATTTCGCTTGGGCAGTTTGCACCCCAGCGGTATGAACATTGACTTCTCTAATTTCAGGTAGTCCTTACTTTCTCCTCCCCTTCTCAGCTCCCCCTCAGCCCACTGGCTCCACCTCTCCCTTTCTTCTTCTCGCCCCCCCCCCCACCCTCACATCAGTCTGAAAAAGGGTTTTGACTCAAAATGTTGCCTATTTCCTTCGCTCCATAGATGCTGCCTCACCCACAGAGCATTTTCTCCAGCATTTTTGTCTACCTTCGATTTTCCAGCATCTGCAGTTCCTTCTTAAACAGGTTTGTAGGTTCATTAGCTTGGTATACGTGTAAGTGTGTGTGTTGGATAGTGTTAACATACGGGGATCGCTGGTCGGTGTGGACCCTGTGGGCCAAAGGGCCTGTTTCTGTGCTGTATCTCTAAACTAAATTTAACTAAATCAGTTGAGTCCAAACATGATATTGATAAAAGATTAGAAGTTTAAATTTGTTCCATTTGTTTAAAACAATGTTCATACTATTGGCCCATGGCTGACCTAAAAGATAATTTAGCAATGAGATGATAACACTGGGGAATCCACCAATGGATTTTAGATCTCGAGATTTTAATTTGTTTTGTAGTTGATGTGCATTGTCCACTATCTTATCTGTAAAATACATAACGTGGGGCAAAGCAGTCTGGTCCTCTCACAATGATTACTGTGGACACGTATGTTCTTTATGTTGTTACTTCTACAATCTTCCAAATGGTTCTACCATTAGCAGAAAGAAAGGCACTGGTGCATTTACAAGTGGCACAGTGGTGCAGCAGTGGAGTTGCTACCTCACAGCGCCAGAGACACAGGTTCGATCCTGGCTATGGGTGCCATCTGTACAGTGTTTATGATCTCCCTGTGACCATGTGGGATTTCTCCAGGTACTCCAGTTTCCTCTCCCATTGAAAGTCGTGTAGGTTAATTGGCTTCTGTAAATTGTCCTTAGTGTGTTGGATAGAACTAATGTGTGGGTGATCGTTGGTTGACGTGACTCAGTGGGTTGAAGGGCCTGTTTTCAATGCTGCATCTTTACTAGACTAAATTTTACAGGATACATGTGACTGTTCAAAGTTACCATCTCTAAGCAAGAAAAATAATAAATAAAGCAAGCAAAGATATTTTGCTCTATATCAAGTATTTGATAGGATATTAATTTAATTTCCGTCATTTGTTGGTTGGCAAAATAGACTACTGAATTTCTGGCTTGGACAACAATATGCTTTCTCAAAGCCTTTCTGGACCTGCCGAATAAAGGGCTTTGTTAATTCTGCCATAAGAAGTCTAATCTTACTTGATCATTCTGGAAACTGCCAATAGATACTCTTTCTAACTTTCTTTATTTGAACTATTGTTGTGGATTGAAATATTGATACTAATTCATGTATTTTTTACACTGTAGTTCTATAAAATATCCTATGACAGTACAGTTCAATTGTAACCTAATGCATAAATAGTCACACTTTGCATTAAATAAAGAACTTGCCCACGCCCAAGATTATTATGGCCTCTTTCAATTGCAATTTTCCCCACTCACAAATGAAAGATTCCAAGACTATTTCTCTGATTAAATAATTCCAGGACTGAATTTGCCCCTTAGTCAGAGTGGACATATTGGCTAAATTTTGAACTCAATGTGAAGACCGCTCTCAGCCAACCTCCAAATTAAATTGAAACTCACCTTTGAGCAATCCTCCCAGTGGCTACATGGTTCTAGGATTTGCTGGAGGAATTATCCTCGAAGAGGCAGAACAAGCAATGTTTACTTGTCCTCACTACTGAATTTGAAAACTCAAATGCAACAACAACCCCACCTATTTTTTTTTGTTCAATGAGAATGGAGAATAATGAAATTGGAACATTAATATTTCCAGAAAACTGATTTCACTGATTTGGGCAGTAGCATAAATGTTTGGGAACATTGGGTACATTATAGATTAAATATGTTTTTTGTTGCAATAGTGTTGCTGACTCGTATTGTGATTTATTTTTTTTACTTCAATATGTTGTATCCTTTAAAAGGGCCTCTTTCCTAATAGGTTCAAGAGAAAGAATGACGAGGAACAATTGGTATTTTGTTTTGATGTTAATCAAAGTTAGTTTCAAAGATACTAATGTAGATCAACTCTTGATACACGGCTGTCTGTTTCTGGGAACAATAGCCTATAAATAGTAATCTGCTCTAAATTCTAATGGTTTATCAGAAAGTCCATTTGTTCGTTGTAGTTTGTTTACCTCCAATTGTCTTCACAGTGTAATCATTGGCATTGAATAGACGTTTAAACAATGCCTTGTCTTGCAAATGATATTTGATATCTATTAATATTGCTCTAATTTTCTAGTCTAATACAATTAGGAATGTGCATTCTGTACACGTGAACAAGTGTGGGAATAATTTTTGAAACATTGGAAACTAGTAATTCAGTACACTGATAGCTGTCAAATTAAGTTTACATGATAGACAACCTCAGAGTTTAGTTAAAAGATACAACGCGGAAATGGGCCCTTCAGACCACTGAGTCCGCATCGACCAGCGATCACATACATAGAAAATAGGTGTAGAAGAAGGCCATTCAGCCATCTGAGTCAGCACTGCTCTTCAATATGATCATGGCTGATCATTTAAAATCAGTACCCCGTTCCTGCTTTTTCCCCCAAATCTCTTGATTCCTTTAGCCCTAAGAGCTATATCTAACTCTTGAATACTGTACCGTACACTAGCACTATCCTACACACTAGAGACAATGGACAATTTATACCAAAGCCAATTAACCTACAAACCTGTGCGACTTCAGTGTGTGGGTGGAAACCGGAGCACCCAGGGAAACCAAAGCGGTCACAGCACCCGTAGTCAGGATCAAACCCAGGTCTCTGGCACTGTAAGGCAGCAACTCTACCGCTGTGTCACCATGCCGCCCAATGTTTTCTTTCAATGAAAGTTTTCAATCTGAAAGGTTCACTAGATGGCAGCAGAAGCTGTAATTTGAGTGACTACTTTCTGTTTTGGATGTCTCTGTTATTGTACACTTGTATTTACTGCAGATATATAAAAATAAGTTAAACATTCAAAACCACATTGGCACTTAACTATCTACACAAGGCTTATTTTTTAAATCTTGGATCAAAGTATTTACTAGGCATAGTAAGTTTGCTTTTGCTGGTGTACTTTGGGTAGAGTACAGCTAAAAAATACAAATTTTCAAATGCTAAAGTAAGTTTTGTAGCATCTGAAAGAGAAAATAAAAATGATGGGCAGATAGTCCCTCTGCCTAATGCTATGATAAATAATCTGTGCAAAAACTAAGTAATCCATTCCTGCAACTTCAGCTTCAGAAAATTCTTTACTTTCCCTGAAGAAGTTGTGGTGCCACTGTCCAGTGGTCATAGAAACATAGAAAATAGGTGCAGGAGTAGGCCATTCGGCCCTTCGAGCCTGCACCGCCATTCAATATGATCATGGCTAATCAAAGTCATGAAAGGAGCCTCATAACCTCCCTCTTGCCTAAAACATTATTTGTCCCCTTTTGATCTCCAGCCCTCGTCCCCCTATCTGTCAATCAAACCCTCCTCACCTTATCTGCCTTTCACTTGCCTCACTTTGTCCCACCACCACCTCTTTTCCAGTTTTATAAATCAGCCTAAAGAAGGGTCGAAACCCAAAACGTCCAACTATTCATGCCATCCAGAAATGCTGCCTGACTTGCAACGTTACACCAGTACTTTGTGCGTATGTGTGTGTACAAGAGATTCTCAATCTACTTGCTCACTTTCGGCTGAATACGAGTGAGCTGTCGATGACCAGTTGGGGAATGTTAGCTCTTGCACAACAACAGGTACCAAGCTAACATGAAACTGAAACTGAGAGACTTCCAGCCTTCTAATGAAGAGCAGGGATGATGACAAACTGTACAAATCTGTCTGCCCTGATGCCCTCTCATCCTCCTGCAGCGTATTTTGATTCCCTATTGCTGGGTATTCATGCCAATACTTTTAGTTTCAACCTAATAATTAGGTTGTGTTCACGAGACCCTAAGAGAGTGAGAGCACGAAGGTATCAGAGCAATGGGAAGTGGTTGTGGTCAGGAAAAACTGTGTGCGATTTCACCAAGAGACTGAGTACATAAACGCTTTCTAGAAAAAAATACCTACCAATATGACAGCTCCCTTGGGGGTGTTTCACAAAAACAATGCAATTGGCTCTCTGACTTAATCGTTGCAATATTAAGGAAGCTTTGGTTTACTTGTCCACAGCAAATGAGCTTAATTAGAATTTGTTAGTTAAATGACAGCTGGTGAATGGCTGGAACCTCTGCCCGCATGGAAGCTTAACCAGTAATATCAGCAGCGGAGTGGAAAATAAGCAGTAACCCTGATAGTGATTTCCATAGCGACTGTGATGCTTTCTGCTGTTTTATCTCTCTGGAATAGTTGGCAGCCATTAAAGCAGCCTCCCCACTGAGTAATGCTGACATGGGTCCAAGTCTGGGAGAATGTTGTTGGCTGGAGTTCGCCTCTTTAGTTGTTGTCCTTTCGTGAGATATGAACTCTGCACAAGAACGCAAGAGGCAGTGTATTGCTGCTCAGCAATAAGCTACAGAGAATGAGCATGGAGTGAGAAGTTGGCATGAGATTGGGTCACTTTGTTTACATCTTTGTTAGAAGCTTACAATCTACAGACATAAAAACATTCCCAAAATCATTTGTATAGGAAGGAACTGCAGATGCTGGTTTAAACCACAAATAGACACAAAGAGCTGGAATAACTCAACGGGACAGGCAACATATCTGGAGAGAAGGAAGGGGTGACATTTCGGGTCAAGACCCTTTTTCAGCCTGACTTCACATTGCTGCCAGTCCTGTCCCTTTTTTAGCGAGGTTTACGCAATGGCTATAACATCCCAGTCGCATGTACCTATCCTTACCCTAAGTTCATTCACCTTGCCTGTCATGCCTCTTTATACAATTCTGTGCATGTTTTATTTTTGCACTTTGGCTTGATGCTCTGATGGACCCACATTTGATTTTGAAATAATGCAGTAGTTTTAAAATTTCCCAACTGTTCTTGCAATTTATAATTATTTTCTTATTTATTATATAAAATCTAAGCACAGCAACTTGCTCTGTGAGGAAAGTAACAATGACAAATGACAAAATGCTTTTTTATCTAAATCGGAATCGGGCAAAATAATGTCTTCACGTTGCAACAAGACTAAGGAGTATTTGACTCAAATAAAAAGTATGGGGATGATGCCACATAAATAAAGGATATTTTTCATATCCTTGAACCTTTTCATGTTCTTCCTTGCGTGATTAAAGCCATCAATTGATGCTGCTGCCTTTGAATGTTGTTGCACTCTTGGTTGACTGACATCTTTAACTGTTAAGAGTTTGCGGATTACAGTTAAGTGCATTTTGCATGCATTGCTAGTTATGGGCTGTTAATATAGTTTGAGTTTCAAAAGTGTGCTTCCATATTATCTTTGTGTAAATTGTCATGTCAGTCATCAAATGTGCACTGAATTTTAACATTAAGATATCTAGCTTTATAAAATTCAGAGCCCTCTACTATAGTCACCTCAATTAAATAAAGAACAAAAATAAATGTGGGTGTATGCCAGCGTGATTTGTTCTCTGCTTCATATATTCAGTTCACATTGATGTTTGCAAATATTGATGCAGACAGGTGGTGTCCAAGTGAATTAAGATTGTGTGTATTTATTGTGACATTAAAGGGCAAGGCTTCTTCATGGTTTGCCTATTGTACCTATGCAAAAGAGCCACAGAGACCAGAACTTAAAGTGCAGTTATGACCCTTTTGCAAGGTTTCTATGATTTATATTTTGGGTTAATAAAGCCACCCATGTCTCGGTTTAAATATACAGCATGGAAACAATACCTTCAGCCCACTGAGTCCACACTGACTCTCAATCACACGTTCAATGTTATCCCACTTTCGCATCTATTCCATACTCATTCAGGACAATTAACCTACAAAACCCGCACATCTTTGGGATATGGGAGGAAACCAAAGCATCAGGAGGAAACCCATGTAATCACAGGGAGAACGTGCAAACTCTATGTAGACAGCAACCAAGGTCAGCATTGAACCCAGGTCTCTGGTGCTGTGAGGCAGCAGCAGTACCAACTGCACCACTGTTTTCCAAGTGTTACCGAATGGATCTGGTTCTCCATTCAGTTACATGTTTGCATTCTTGAGACGGTTTGAACTGAATAAAATACCCTTAATATCCACCCCCCACACACCCATTCTGCTGTCATAGAGTCATACAGCATGGAAACAGGCCCTTTGGCCTAACTTGGCCATACCAACCAAGATGCCCCATCCACACTAGTCCCACCTGCCTGCGTTTGCCACTAGTCACAGGCTTCCAATCTGAAAATCCTCCTTCCACCATCACCCTCTGCTTCTTCCATGAAGCCAATTCTCTATCCACTTGACTAGCTCTCCCAAGAAGCAATCCAGTGCCATCTGACCTTCCAGAGCAGCCTACCTTGGAGAACCTTATCAAATGTCTGAAGAAGGGTCTCGACCCGAAACGTCGCCTATCTCCTTCGCTCCTTAGATGCTGCTGCACCCGCTGAGTTTCTCCAGCTTTTTGTGTAACCCCCCCCCCCCCTTATCAAATGCCTTGCTGGTCCATATAGACAACATCACCAGTGTTGCCCTCATCAACCTTCTTGGTTATTTTTTCAAAACACATATTCTATATTCCATAGAAAACCATGCTGACTCTCCTGAATCAGCTCGCCTATCTAAATGTATATATACTTATCCCGCTGAATCTTTGTCAATACTACAGGTGTTGGGCTTACTGGTCTATAGTTCCTAGGCTTTTCCTTGCAGCCTTTCTTAAATAGAGGCACGTTAGCCACCCTCCAATCTTTCGGCACCTCACCCATGTTTAATGATGATACATATATCTCTGCAGGGTGCCTGCAACTGCTCTAGCTTCCCAGTTTCCTCAGATATATCTGATGTCTGGGAGATTTGTCTACCTTCATATGCCTTTGGATGTTCAGCACCTCCTCAAGCAGGGAAATCAAGAACTAGAGGACAAAAGTTTAAGATGAGAAGAAAAAGATTTAACAGGAGGGGCAATTTACTAAGAGCAGATCAAGCTGTGCCCTCTCCCTTGTCCGTGGCCTACTTTTTGAGGCCAAATCAATGATCAATTTTCACATTATCTTAGGCTGCTGGCAGCACTGAATTGATAAGATGTCACTGGTACTCTTCTAGTTCACTGAGACCTGCAAGAATGTAAATTAAATTGTGACAAGACTAAATAGATTTTTTTTTAAAATCAGTTTCTTTTATTCTTTGGAGCGCAGAAGGTTAAGGGGGGACTTGATTGAGGTCTTTAAAATGATGAAAGGGATAGACAGAGTTGACGTGGATACGTTTTTCCCATTGAGGGTAGGGAAGATTCAAACAAGAGGGCATGACATGAGAATTAAGGGACAGAGGTTTCGGGGTAACGTGAGGGGGAACTTCTTTACTCAGAGGGTGGTGGCTGTGTGGAATCAGCTTCCAGCAGAAGTGGTGGAGGCAGGATCGATTTTAACATTTAAGAGTAAAGTGGATAGGTATATGGACGTGAAGGGAATGGAGGGGTATGGTCTGAGTGCAGGTAGATGGGACTAGGGGAAAACAAATGGTCGGCACGGACTGGAAGGGCCGAGAGGGCCTGTTTCCGTGCTGTAATTGTTATATGCTTATATGGTTTTAGCTTCCAATTTATCAGCAGTGGTTTTCAATTTTGACACTTCAATATTGAAGTGTTTCAATGCAGATGATAGTTTTAAATAAACTTCCTGCACACTGGCGGTTTTGTGCCAAATGGTATGACCTGTAAGTGATAGAGAGCAACAGTCTGGTCTGAATCATATCACCTTTTGGTTAATATAGAAGGACAAACTTAACCAACTTCTTTTATATTTAAATTTGCACTTCCCTGAAATTGAGGTGAAAGAAATAACATGTATTATTCTCACTTGTTGATTTACACTTTTTGAAACTGCATCTGAAAAAAAAAACACATTCTATAAACATTAGACATTCAGTTAATCATGAATTGTGCACAAATCCAAAGATTTGGGATGAATTCTACCAATATTAGGGTGGCACAGTGGCATAGCTGTGGAGCGACTGCCTTACAGCGCCAGAGACCCGGGGTTAGATCCTGACTACGGGTGCGTATCTGTATGAAATTTGTCCGCTCTCCCCGTGACCTGCATGGGTTTTCTCTGAGATCTTCGGTTTCCACCCACACTCCAAAGACGAACAAGTTTGTAGGTTAATCGGCTTGGTGTACATGTAAAAATTGGCCCTCGTGTGTGTCGGATGGTGTTAATGTGCGGGGATCGTTGGTCGGTGCCGATTCGGTGGGCCGAAGGGCCTGTTTCCATAATGTATCTCTAATCTAAATTTTCAATCATTTCCTATTACCAAGTGCAGGAATTCTGAGGTGCCAGAGCATGAAATGTGTCAATGTATGAATGAATGAATAAGTTTATTGGCCAAGTTTTCACATATAAGGAATTTGCCTTGGTGCTCCGCCCGCAAGTGACAACATGGCACACAGTGACAGTTAGGAATGACACATAAAACATTAAATATTAAACAAATTAGTTTAATTTCATGTTAGTACCATTGCATGACATTCATGTAGGTGATGCATAGGCATTTTGTAATTAATCCCTTGAGGATGGTTTGAAATGAGTACTTTGAAAGGATATTCAGAATTCAAATGTAAAGAAATGGATTTTTCAAGAAGTTGCAATATAGGAAGTTAAAATCTAATCTATGAAGAACATTCAAAGAATTAATCACTGCATGGGAAAGTCGTTAATGTATAATTTTTTTAATGTCACATGAACAGTAATGTAGCGTGATATTAATGTTTGATTTTAGGATTAGTGTTTTGAAATTAATATTTAAATAGAACTAAATTTAAGCTTGCATGAAATAGGATTTCCTTTCAACTCTGTTACAACATGAGTACAGTTGGTTTATTAATGCTGAAATAAGTACAGTTAACTGCTAGCATAATGGCCTTTTTTTTAAATGGGGGGGGGAGGGGAAGGAGGCATCGGCAACAGGCTTTAAGTTGCTTTGACTCCATGAGAAACATGATCTGCACCTGATCTTTCCGATTTAATGCTGTCTGTAATATTTCTACATACATTGGCAACTTATTGTAAGCATTGAGCTTGGTTTTGTGCTTTAAGTGAGTATTGCAAACTCTTGAATTCATCAATATGTCAACCTAAGTACTTGGGCAGGAGCATTCAACCGGACCACAGAATTGGAGATCCACTCTGGAGATAAAATAGTGAACCTGGTAAATTGTTAAATGTCCTCTTCAAATTAAGCTGCATGCTTTGCCACAAATAGTCCACCGAGCATTTTTGACTCTGCATTTATTGGGCTGAATTGAACTGGCAGCTGGCAATTTGGCAAGAGACTACCACACTCTGACTTTGTAGCTCAGCATTTGACCTTACTCTCCACTGCTGGAGATGACTATTGACCGGAATGGCGAGGCATCAGTATGTGAAGAAGAGTTCAATGATTCATAGATACTTTATTGTCACGTGCACCTAAGTCACAGTGAAATGCTTTGTTTGCGGTAAAATCATACAGCAGACCTCACCTTGGCAGTGCACAAGAGTTGCCATATGTCTGGCGCTGAAAAAGTTACAAATGTTCACCGAATAGTCCTGACAATCAGTCCTCAACCAGCCTCTCATCCTTCCACCAGGATGGGTGGATAAGTAAGTATGCATTATTTTACTACTTTATTTTGATGTTTTCAATCATCTGGTGAGCTTTTTTAAGTGAGTTTTGTTTGTTTTTTAATTAGCTATTTGAATAAATTTTAAATGTCATCCACTATTAAAGAGTTGGAAACAGTTATTGTCACTGGAGCAAGCTGTCAAGACATTTTGGGATCAGGGCTTCGGTGGTACACCAGCTGAGGGTGCTCCCCTCTTGGGGTAGCTCAATGAGGCAGATGATAGAGCCGAGCCGCTGCCTCATGGCGGCAGAGACCCAGGTTGAATCCTGTCCACGAGTGTTTTCTGTGTGGAATTTGCACATTCTCCTTGTGACTGCATGGGTTTCCTCTGGGTGCTCTGGCTTTCCCTCGCGTCCCTTAGACATGCAGGTCTGTAGGCTAATTGTCCTCTGTAAATTGCCCTGGACACTCGGGTGAATGGTAAAATCTGGGGGGTATTTGAAAACAATATGGATAGAATAAAAGGACACGGTGTTGGAGTAACTTAGTGAGTCAGACAGCATCTCTGGAGAACATGGTGAGGTGATGTTTAAGGTTGGGACCCTTCTGCAAATTGGAGAGTGGTAACGTGGATTAAATTAGTGTAGGATGAGTGTGGGAGGGTGGTTGAAGATCAGCGTGGACTTGGGGGGGGGGGGGGGGGGGGGGGGGGGGGGGGGCACAGAGCCTGTTTCCGTGTTGTGATACTCTATCGATCTATCCTGCCTTAGGTTCTGAAATGAAAAGACTGTAGCTGCTGGTAATTTTAAGAAATAACGGAATATTCTGGTATCATACATTGGAGTATACGTGAAATAGAAGAAAGTAGGTGCAGGATTAGGCCACTCGACACCCCCTCCCCCCCCCTCCCACCTCCCCCAAAGTCTCTCTGCCATTGAACATGATCATGTCTGAGCTGCCCCAGGCCTCATCTCCCCTTCTGTGCCCTCAATTCGCTTTTTGTTCAAAAAATATATCTACTTGTTCGTTAAGTATTCCCAATAATCGCACCTCCAGGGTGGAGAATGCCGGAGATTCAGTATCTCCCTGCAAGAAAAAGAAACAGGAAACATTTCAGGTTTTGGAACCTTCATCACTATCTTGGGTTCAGTTTGTTCGAGGGGGGGGGGGGGGGGGGGATGATAACAATATGGAGAGAATAAACACACACACACTGACTCGGTGCTGCATGAACAGATCCACTAAAAGCTAATTTTCAGATACAACAACAAAATTGCACGGTTATCAAATGCAACACTAAAGCTCATAATAATTTGCATTTGTTTGTGGTCATGGTTATCAACTCTAGGAGCAATCTTGGACCATGACACTGGGGAAATTTCAAACAGTGCTTGTGCCAAGAATGCTGATTTACATCTGAACGAGAAATTCAATCTTCAAGTCATAAAGAGAATCTGCAGAGAAACAAGCCCTCTGGCCCACCAAGTCGATGCTTCCCACCATCTACCCATTTACGCTAAACCTATGCTAATTCCATTTTTAAAATTCTGACCACCTTCCCATCAACACCCCCAGATTCAACACCTCATCACCGCACCGGGGGCAATTTACAATGGCGCACATGTCTTTGGGAAGTGGGAGGAAATCGAAGCACCTAAGGCAAAACCACGTGGCCACCAAGAAAAAAAGACAGGACACAAGCTCAGGATTGAACCTGTATCAATGGCACTGAGACAACCGATCTACTATCTGCGCCACTATACACATCTGCTGGACCAAGCTGCCAGTATTCACTGGAGTTTAGAAGGATGAGGGGAGATCTTATAGAAACATATAAAATTATAAAAGGACTGGACAAGCTAGATGCAGGAAAAATGTTCCCAATGTTGGGCGAGTCAAGAACCAGGGGGCCACAGTCTTAGAATAAAGGGGAAGCCATTTAAGACTGAGGTGAGATAAAACATTTTCACCCAGAGAGTTGTGAATTTGTGGAATTACCTGCCACAGAGGGCAGTGGAGGCCAAATCACTGGATGGATTTAAGAGAGAGTTAGATAGAGCTCTCGGGGCTAGTGGAATCAAGAGATATGGGGAGAAGGCAGGCACGGGTTATTGATTGGTGACAATCAGCCATGATCACAATGAATGGCGGTGCTGGCTTGAAGGGCCAAAGGGCCTCTTCCTGCACCTATTTTCTATGTTTCTATTAATAGTAGATGTATTTTGCTCTTATAGGAGACAGATATTTCAGTGAATATTCAATTTTTAATTGCTGAACACCTTTTTCAAAATGCTTATTTGGAATAATTTTAAAGGGATCTAGACCAAGTGCAGACCCGTTGCGTCTGTTCCCCCAACGTGCGGTTGCGGGGGGGGGGGGGCAGCATGTCCTTGAGGGGTGAGTGAGGGGGGTAGAGAGGGGTGGGGGAAGGGGAAGGGGAGGGGAGGGGAGAGGAGAGTGGAAGGTGAGAGGAGAGGGGTTGGGGAGGAAAGGGAGGGGGAGAGGAGAGGGGGAGGAAGAAGGGTAGGAGAGTGGAGGTGGGAGAGAGAGGAGGAGAGGAGGAGGGAGAGAGAGAGGGGTGGGGAGAGAGGGGGTGAGAGAGGAGGGGGAGAGAGAAAGAAAGGGGAAGGGCGAGAGTGGGGAGGGAGAGGGGAATAGTGGGGAGTGAGGGGGAGAGGGGTAGCAGGGAGTGGTGCAAGAGTGAGGGGAAGGGGGTGTGGGGGTGAAGAGGGGGTGGGGAGAGAGTGGGTGAGGAGAGGGAGGGAGAGGAGAGGGAGTGGGGGAGGGTTCAGGGTGGGGGAGAGAGAGGGAGGCGGGGAAGGGGAGAGAGGGGGAAGAGTGTGGAGGGAGGGGGAGAGGGGTAGGGGAGAGAGAGGGAGGAGCATGGTGGGGGAGGGGGAAGAGTGGGGAGGGAGAGGGAAGGGAGGGGTGGAGAGGGGGGTGAGGGAAGGAAATGGGGAGAGATGGGGGATGGGAGAGAGAGAGGTGGAAGAGTGGGGAGGGAGGGTGAGAAGTGTAGGGGAGAGAGTGGTGGGAGGGAGGGGGAGGAGGAGGGATGGAAGAAGGAGAAAGGGGTAGCGGAAAGGTGTGGGGGAGAGATAGGGAGGGATGGGGAGGGACAGGGGTGTGGGAAGGGGGAGAGATGTGGAAGAGTGGGGAGGGAGGGGGGAGTGGTGGAAGTGGGAAAGAGAGAGGGGGAGTGGTGGAAGAGGGAGAGTGGGCTAGGGAAAAAGGGGTGGGGGAGAGATGGAAGGGGTGGGAGGAGAGATGGAAGGGGGTGGGGGGAGAGAGGGATGGGGGTGGGAGGAGGAGAGGAGATGGAGAGGGGGGAGGAGAGGTGTGGGGGAGGAGAGAGGGTGTGGGGGAAGGGGGGAGCGGAGGGGGGAGATGGGGTAGGGAAGAGAGGTGGAAGAGTGTGGATGGAGGGGGAAGAGTGGGGAGGGGAAGGGGGTGGGGGGAGAGAGGGAAGGGGTGGGGAAGAGAGGGATGGGGTGGAGGAGGAGGAGGGGGATGGAGAGGGGGGAGGAGAGAGGTCTGGGGGGGAGGAGAGAGGTATGGGGGAGGGGGGAGAGAGGTGTGGGGGAGGGGGGAGGGGGGGAGAGAGGGGGAGGAAGAGTGGGGGTGGGGGGAGAGAGGGAAGGGGGGTGGGGGAGATGGAAGGGGGGTGTGGGAGAGAGGGATGGGGTAGGAAGGAGAGGGGTGAGGAGAGGGAGATGGAGAGGGGAGGAGAGATGGGTGGGGAAGGGTGAGAGAGGTGTGGGGGAGGGGGGGGAGTGATTGGGGAGGAGGGAGACAGGGTAGGGGAGGGGGGGGAGGAGAGGGGTGGGGGGAGCGAGGGGAAAGAGTGGGGAGGTAGAGTGGGAGGGGGAGGGGTAGGGGCAGTCCATCTATTCCCCACTCCCTATCACCCCCAATCCTCTTTCTCTATTCCCACACATGTGATCATGCGCTTCGACACAGGCTGCGGGGGAGCTGGGGCAATCTGTGGACATCTGTGAGGGATGGCATTGTGACATCACACAATGTAACGTGCTGGAACATCAGGCGGGGGAGGGGGGTTGGGGCTGGTGCAAGGGAAGATGTAAATGAGATCCGTTCCGATTGGACATCTGTGAGCATTGGGCATTGTGACATCACACGATGGAACGTTCACCAACATTCTATGGGTGAGAGCAGTTTGATTGTGTTAAGATTTTGAAAAATTGGGGGGGGGGGGGGAAGGATTTTATTAAAAATTGTGTACGTAAAAATGTCTAAGCGTAATGAGGAGCGCCTTTGTGAATGTACAAGCGTAAGGTCTGGCGAAATGGAAAAAAAGGCGGCATCTGAGAGTCCGGTTTTGGCGGAGCAGGGAATCAAAGGGCAAAAATCTTTTCTGAAAAAGAAACGGAATGTGACAGCCAGCCGGCCGGACGGCGGTCGGCAGACACACACACAGTTTTAAAAATAGATAGATAGATAGATAGATAGATAGATAGATAGACAATGTTTCAATTTCCTTGCACATCTCACAGGCGTGCTGCTTTGTAGGTTAATTGATTCATGCAAATTATTTCCAATATAGGTGGCTGGTAAAAGAATCAGGGTGGAGTTGATGAGGGCGAGAGAACAGGTGACGGGGAGAATGGGACACATGTGAACGCTTGAACAGCTGGTGTAATATGGGACAAATGGCCTCCTCCTTTATTGTAAGAAATATAAAGTATTTTACCATCTAAGAACATCCTAAATAACTTCTGCAGCTAATACGTTAGTAATATTTGAATTGAAGGAAAATGCCCACAAATCTATGTTCATCAAACAGCAGAGGTAAATGATCAAACACTTTGTTTTAGTGGCATTGTCGGATGCCTATTGATTAGACCTCACGTGATTGTGCTAGGGGTTATTTTGCATTTGCAGAATGCAAAGTCTCAGATTCACGGTTGAGTTAATACCTCAACAGTACAACATGCCTTCAGCATTGCACTTTAGTGCCATCTTTGATTATGTGTCATATCTCTAGAGTGTGCCTTGAACTGATGTCCTTCTGGATTCTGACACCAACATTATCATATAACTAATGCAAACCTGATACCTTAAAGGAAACAATCTGATATATTTTCAGTGGAATGCGTTTTCTTATCAAAACATTTTCACCTCCTTTGATAAGAGTAGTTAACCTCGTAGTGAAATCAGCACCATCGTTAAGAAGTAGAAAAGAACTGCAGATGCTGGAGATAGATACAAAATTGAAAGTAGACATAAAATGCTGGAGTAACTCAGCGGGATAGGCAATAGACAATAGGTGCAGGAGTCGGCCATTCGGCCCTTCAAGCCGTCATTCAATGTGATCATGGCTGATCATCCACAATCAGTACCCCGTCCTGCCTTCTCCTCATATCGCCTGACTCCGCTTTAAGAGCCCTATCAAGCTCTCTCTTGAACGTATCCAGAGAACTGGCCTCCACTGCCCTCTGAGGCAGAGAATTCCACAGACTCACAACTCTCTGTATGAAAAAGTGTTTCCTCATCTCCGTTCTAAACGCCTTACCCCATACTCTTAAAGGATCTTATTCCAGCATCTCTGGAGAGAATGAATGGGTGATGCTTCAGTCTGAAGAAGGGTCTCGACCCGAAATGTCACCCATTCCTTCTCTCCAGAGATGTTGTCTGTCCCAGTGAGTTACTCCAGCATTTTGTGTCTACCATTTTTCAGCAGGCCTTGTACAGGAATTGTCACAGAAAATAGCAAAGTAAATATGCAGTAAATATTCTTTCACAGATTGGTAACTCATGAAGTGATAAATATCATAAACTTGTAATACTTTGAATTACAACGGAACCCTTGTCCCACAGGTATATCTGTTTTCTTGCGCAAACTCGTAATATCAAAACTAAATTAAAGAATCGCGGGAAATTCAATCTCACAAATTTTTGTTTAAACTGCTGTACATTTGATTCCTCAAAGTGATAACAAATGAAAATTTAAAACGGAAATTAATATGAAAAGTTAACATGCTCTTTTTTGCATCAAATAATGGCTATGATTGCTTAGAGATGCACAATATAAAGAAATAATTGAGAAGAACATTACTGAGGATAGCTAATGCACTGCCGAAGATTCTAATGTCACAATCAGAAACACTTCTCCAGGAGGCTGCAGCACTTAAATTGGCATCTAGTTTACTCTCGGCAAATGTATTACTGGCTCTGAGGGACCGTGCCTTTGTGTGGAAAGACTAGACTTAGCTCCCTCATGCAATTATCATAAACAATTGACTGGTCTGCAGTGCCTCGCATTCCACAAAGGGCTTAAAATTAATCTTTGCAATCCCTTCCCAGAAAAGTATTTAAGTATTAATCAGTTATGATATATCTTGGTCATAAAATTGGCCCTGAATCTTTGGCAAATCAGTGCATGTGACAGTTCATTTAATCGGCAAACTAATTTGTTATTCCAACCAGTTGACCAAAGGGAAATTTGGACCAATGCTCCAAAGAGAACATTCCTTATTAAAGTTACAGACATGGGTGGAGAAATGGTTGATGCAGTTTAATCTAAACAAGTGTGAGATTTTACACTATAGGAGGTCAAATGGAAGGGAAAAATATGCAGTTAATGGCAAGAGCCTCCACAGTATTGGTGACAGAGTACATTGCTTCCTGAAAGTGGCAAAACAAGAAGATAGATTGGTAAATAAGGCATAGAGTGTGCCTGCATTTATTGATCAAGGCATTGAATACAAGAATCAGGAAGTCATGTTGCAGCATTGTAAAAACTTTGTTTTGGCTGCATTTGGAGTATTGTGTGCAGTTTTGGTCGCCACATTGCAGGAAGAATGTGGAGACTATGGAGAGGGTGCAGAAGAGGTTAATCTGAATGCTGCCTCGATTAGTGGGTGTTAGCGAAATTGAGAGGTTGAACAAATTTCGATTGCTTTCTCTGGAGAATTGAAGGTTGGGGAAGACCTGACAGAAGTGTCTAAAATTAAGAGAGGATTAGATAGGGTAGACAGTCAGAATCTTTTTTTCAGGGAGAAATTTTCAAAGACTGGAGAGCAAAGCTTGAATGTCAGATTGGGTACATTGAAAGGAGGTGTGGGAGGCAAGTTTTTTTTTCTCTACAGAGAGTGGTGTGCACCTGAAACACTCAGGTTTTCAGGGTTGGTGATGGAAGTAGATACCATAGTGGCTTTTTAAGGGACACATGGATATGCAGGGATATGGATCACATGTAGGCAAAGGACACTAGTTTAATTTTGCATCATGTCGGGCTGACATGTTGGGCCAAATGGCCTTCTTCCTGTGCTGCACTGTTGTATGTTCTATGTTGAGATCCCACCATCTTCTGCTGCTTCATCAATGGCCTTCCTTCAATTATAAGATCAGAAGTTGGGATGTATGCTGATTGATTGTACAATGTTCAGCACCATTTACAACTTCTCAGAATATGAAGCAGTCTACATCCAAATGTAGCAAGACTTGGACAATATTCAAGCCTAGGCTGATAGGTGAAATGTAACATAGGCGGCACAGAAGTGCCAGGCAATGACGATATGCAACAAGAGAATATTTAACTCCCTGTCATTCAATAGTGTTACCATCATTGAATCCTTGAATCAATATTCTGGAGGGTTACCATTAATCAGAAACTGAACTGGGTTAGCTATATTCACAAATGGTAACAAGAGCAGGTCAGAGGCTGACAATCTTTAGTAAGAGGGTGGTGAATCTGTGGAATTCATTGCCACAGGTGGATATGGAGGCCAAGTCATAGGGTATTTTTAAGGCACAGATTTTTGATTAGTTCAGAGGTTATGGGTTGAAGGCAGGAGAATGGGTTTGAGGGGGAAAAATAGATCAGCCATGATTGAATGGCAGAGATGGGCTGAATGACCTAATTCTGCTCTTAGAACTTACGAATCCAGCAGCATGTAACTCGCCTGCTAAATTCCCAAAGCCTGTGCACCATCAACAAGGCTCAACTCAGGAGTGTAGGCACAAGGATCTGCAGATGCTGGAATCTTGATTAAAACACAAAGTGTGGGAGGAACTCAGCACGTCAGATGATCAGACGGATTAAGGGTCCATTCCCTCCCCGGATGCTGTCTGACCTGTCGATTCCTCCAGCACTTTGTGTTTTAATCATTTGATTTTAAATTTGATTAATACTCTCAATTGCCCAGACGAGTGTAGATTCAGCACTCACAAGAAGCTCAGCACCATCCAGGACCGCAGGTTATTTGACAGGCTGCTCATCCACCATAATTCATTTACTTTGCAACCAACACACAGTGGTGGAGTTTATAACTTACCCAGACTGCTTGGACAGGATCTTCCAAACACACAACCTATGCCAGCTGGAAGAACAAGGGCATGTTGATTCTAATAACAACACCATCAACAGCAGGATACATTAAATGTGTCGTGTTGGAAGTATTAGAATGTGGGAAGCAGAAGCATGGGGTCACCACAACCTGGAGGTTTCCCCCACCAAAGCACATGTCATCCTGAATTGGAAATAAATAGATGTTTCCTCGCCGTTGCTGAGTCAGGATTCTGTTTGGTCATATAACCTTGTTTTCCTATCCTTTAGAAACATAGAAGCATAGAAAATAGGTGCAGGAGGCCATTCGGCCCTTCAAGCCAGCACCACCATTCATTCTGATCATGGCTGATCGTCCCCAATCAACAACACGTGCCTGCCTTCTCCCCATATCCCTTGACTCCAATAACCCCTAGAGCTCTATCTAACTCTTAAATCCATCCAGTGACTTGGCCTCCACTGCCCTCTGTGGCAGGGAATTCCATAAATTCACAACTCTCTGGATGAAAACATTTTTTCTCGCCTCAGTCTTAAATGACCTCCCCTTTATTCTAAGACTGTGGCCCCTAGTTCTGGACTCGCTCCACATTGGGAACATTTTTCCTGCATCTAACTTGTCCAGTCCTTTTATAATTGTATATGTTTCTATAAGATCCCCCTCATCCTTCTAAACTCCAGTGAATAGAAGCCTAGTCTTTTCACTCTATCCTCATATGACAGTCCCGCCAATCTCGTGAACCTACGCTGCACTGCCTCAATCACAAGGATGTCCTTCCTTAAATTAGGGGACCAAAACGGTACACAATACTCCAGATGTGGTCTCACCAGAGCCCTATACAACTGCAAAAGAACCTCTTTACTCCTATCCTAGACATTATTGCCATAGAGGGAGTGCAGAGAAGGTTCACCAGACTGATTCCTGGGATGTCAGGACTGTCTTATGAAGAAAGACTGGATAGACTCGGTTTATACTCTCTGGAATTTAGGAGATTAAGAGGGGATCTTATAGAAACTTACAAAATTCTTAAGGGGTTGGACAGGCTAGATGCAGGAAGATTGTTCCCGATGCTGGGGAAGTCCAGGACAAGGGGTCACAGCTTAAGGATAAGGGGGAAATCCTTTAAGACCGAGATGAGAAAGACTTTTTTCACACAGAGAGTGGTGAGTCTCTGGAACTCTCTGCCACAGAGGGTAGTTGAGGCCAGTTCATTGGCTATATTTAAGAGTGAGTTGGATGTGGCCCTTGTGGCTAAGGGGATCAGAGGGTATGGAGAGAAGGCAGGTACGGGATACTGAGTTGGATGATCAGCCATGATCATATTGAATGGCGGTGCAGGCTCGAAGGGCTGAATGGCCTACTCCTGCACCTAATTTCTATGTTTCTATGTTTCTATGTTTCTATACTGAAATCCTCTTGTTATGAAGGCCAACATTCCATTAGCTTTCTTCACTGCCTGCTGTACCTGCATGCCAACTTTCAGTGACCGGTGTTCAAGGATGCCCAGGTCTCGCTGCACCTCCCCCTTAACTAACCTAACCCCATTGAGATAATAATCTGCCCCTTTGTTTTTGCCGCCAAAGTGGATAACCTCACATTTATCTATATTATACTGCATCTGCCACGCATCTGCCCACTCACTCAACCTGTCCAGGTCACCCTGCAACCTCCTGACATCCTCTTCACAGTTCACACTGCCACCCAGCTTTGTGTCATCCACAAACTTGCTAGTGTTCCTCCTCATTCCCTCTTCCAAATCATTAATATATATGGTAAGTTGCGGCCCCAACATCGAGCCTTGCAGCACTGCACTCACCACTGCCTGCCATTCTGAAAAGGACCCGTTCACTCCTACTCTTTGCTTCCGGTCTGCCAACCAATTTTCTATCCATGTCAACACCCTACCCCAACACCATGTGCTCTAATTTTAGTCACCAGTCTACCTTAGACACCGGGCATTCATGTCTGATGATACAGTGGTCTACACGAAGTCCAGATACAACCTTGGTAAGGCCATCAAAAAGGCCAAAAGGGAGTTCTGCTCCAAACTGGAGGATGAGACAGATGTTCGGCAGCTGTGGCAGGGACTGAATGCAATCACCTCCTACAAGGCGAAACCAGGAGGCAGCTCGGATGTCGGCGATACATCACTCCCCGATGAGCTCAATGCATTTTACGCACGCTGTGATAGGGAGAACACCGATGTGCCTTCCGATGTGTGTCAGACTCGATAACAATCAGCACGGGAGCACCTCAAGGCTGCGTGCTCAGCCCCCTGCTGTACTCACTCTATACTCATGACTGCGTAGCCGGTCACAGTGCGAACTCCATCATCAAGTTCGCTGATGACACCACTGTAGTGGGACGTATCACTGATGGGGATGAGTCGGAGTACAGAAGAGAGATCGAGCGACTGAACATATGGTGCCAGCACAATAACCTGGCCCACAACACCAGCAAAACCAAGGAACTGATTGTGGACTTTGGAAGGAGTAGGATGGGGACCCACAGTCCTGTTTATATCAACGGGTCGATGGTTGAAAGGGTCAAGAGCTTCAAATTCCTGGGCGCGCACATCTGTGAAGATCTCTCCTGGTCCGAGAACACAGATGCAATTATTAAGAAAGCTCATCAGCGCCTCTACTTCCTGAGAAGATTACGGAGAGTCGGTCTGTCAAGGAGGATTCTCTCTAACGTCTACAGGTGCACAATAGAGAGCTTGCTGACTGGTTGCATCGTGGCTTGGTTCGGCAACTTGAGTGCCCTGGAGAGGAAAAGACTACAAAAAGTAGTAAACACTGCCCAGTCCATCATCAGCTCTGACCTTCCTTCCATCGAGGGGATCTACCACAGCCGTTGCCTTAAAAAGGCTGGCAGCATCATCAAGGACCCACACCACCCTGGCCACACACTCATCTCCCTGCTACCTTCGGATAGAAGGTACAGGAGCCTGAGAACTGCAACAACCCGGTTCAGGAATAGCTACTTCCCCACCGCCATCAGGCTATTAAACCTGGCTCGGACAAAACTCTGAACATTAATACCCCTCCATCTGTTATTTGCACTTTATTAATTTATTAATTAATGTGTGTATTTAAGTATATAACTGTAGTCAATGCCTACTATGTTCTGTTGTGCTATGCAAAGAAAGAATTTCATTGTCCTGTCAGGGACACATGACAATAAACTCTTTTGACTTTTGACTTTGACCTTTGCATGTTCTTTCTAATACTTTGTCTCCACCCAGGATTGGTAGCAGACCAAGAATACAATGGTGATCAGATAATGAAGAATTAATAAAACCCATTCCAATATAGTGAATGATCATTTTGAGGGAATTGCAATATTTTGTAAAATGCATATTTATTGTAAGGCAAATATTGTTTGTGCACTGGTCATTTTGTTACATTTGCAATGGTGCATCATCAGATTATTTATTTCTGATCAATTGCCATGAAGAGCAAATTCTTGCTAATTTTGAGAATTCTTTCCGTGACCAATTAATTAAATGAACAAATTTAATTTTAAATTACATCCCTGGAACACAATCTCCTCGAATTATGAAGCCGGAAATTACTGCTGATATCAGCTTCTGAATGTTCAATGATTTTCCCTTGCCTTTCCACATTCCACTGTTTTAACACATTGATTGATTATTAGTGTTAAAGAAGGAACTGCAGATGCTGGAGAATCGAGGGTACACAATAGGCTGGAGAAACTCAGCGGGTGCAGCAGCATCTAAGGAGCGAAGGAGATAGGCGACGTTTCGGGTCGAGACCCTTCTTCAAACTGAACGTCGCCTATCTCCTTCGCTCCTTAGATGCTGCTGCACCCGCTGAGTTTCTCCAGCCATTTGTGTACCCCCGATTGATTATTAGGACTGAATGTTACAATCCCTAAGATTTCACTACAATTGACATTCTTGGGTATGACCACTAGGTGAATTTTGCTAACAATCAGACACAACTTCAGTTGTGTACCTCAACGTCACTGGGTGTTTCGGCCTTTTATCACAAGACACCCTCATTCGAGGCAGGCCCACCACAGGTTGATCAGACCTGGGTGTGTGTCTTATTGCTAGCTTCTAGATGGTCACGTGGCAGCCCAGACAGCATCTTTCCTCTTCAGCCACAGCCAGTGACTGCTCTGTTCGGCGGCATTGACAAGTTATTTTATTGACCTCCTTTGTGCCTGCCCTTTGACTCCTACTTCCCTCAGAAGCCTTGCGGTGGAACTGGCTACAAAGCCCCTGCACCCCACCTCCACTGGACACAACCTTACCCTCCAACCTCTCTCCTCTGCCTCTGCTGCAAGGTTTGAATATCGAAGCTTTTTCCTTTCATAAGCCTTGTCCACAGCCTCCTCCCATGGGACCGTCAGCTCAATGTTGAAAACACGGCGACGGGAGTTGGACCAGAGAACGAGGTCTGGTCGCAGGTTGGTAACTGCAATTTCAACTGGGAACGAAAGCCTCTGGCCTAAGTCAACACGCATTTCCCAGTCCCTGGCTGCGTTCAGTGGGCATGAGTTGAGAGGTGAGGGGTTCGTCCTCCGTTTCTCTCCTTCCCGGATGAAGGATGGTATTTGCGGGAATGTTATCTGGGCATTGCTAGGCATGGCATTGGTGGTAACTCTCTTGCACTCGAGTTCAGCTGCCAAACACCTCAGCACCTGGTTATGTCGCCTTTTGATTTGGAATGCATTTGTCTCTCCAATATTATTACAAAACAAATTATGAACATGTTAGTGTATTCCACCATTGATACATCGGAGCTTTGGAATGAATTATCACATCATTGAAATTTTTACCTCGAGCTTATTAGGATCCAAATTCAACATCAGTCACAAAATATCATGGATACTTAGTGTAATAACAAGGAACTGCAGATGCGAGTTTATACCAAAGTTAGACACAAAATGCTGAAATAACTCAGCGGGTCAGGCGTCATCTCTGCTGAAAATGGACGTGATGTTTCGGATCGGGACCCTTCTTCAGATTGATTGTAGAAGGGGAGAGTGGGGTGAATAAAACTGGTGGGGAAAAAAACTAGGACCAATCAGGACCACCATCAGATGACAGGCAATGAGGTTCACTGATTGGCTGATTGTTGGCTAGAGACAGGTGTGACCCCAAGAGGGATGCAGACTTGCAAACTGATCAACAGACTTATTAGTGGAGGGAGGGAGGTGTTTGTAGAAGTTACCTAAAATTGGAGAATTCATTGTTCATACCATTGGGTTGTAAGCTCCCCAGCGGGATGTGAGTTGCTGTTTCTCCAGTTTGCGTGTGGCCTCTCTCTGGTAATGGGGGAGGACCAGGACAGAAACGTCAGGATGGGAAGGGGAGTTAAAATGGTTAGCAATCGAGAGATCCAATAGGCCTTGGCGACCAAGCGTAAGTGTTCAGCAAAATGTTCGCTGAGTCTACGCTTGGACTTGTCAATGTTCAATAGCCCACATTGAGAAACCGGATGCAGTAGATGAGATTGGAAGAAGTGCAGGTGAACCTCTGTCTCACTTGGAAGGACTAGTGGGGTCCCTGGATGGAGTCCAAGGAGTTGCCAATGGAGCTGTCTCCATGGAAGATGGAAAAGGGTGGAGATGGGAAGATGTCATTAGTGGTGTTATCACGTTGGAGGTGACAGGAATGTCAGAGGATGATGTGTAGGCTAAAGGAACTCTGGGTCAGGCAGTATCTGTGGAGGGAGATAGACAGACAATGTTATGCATTACAGGCCCTTCAGCCCACCAAGTCTGCACCAACCAGCAATCACCCTGTGCACTAGCACTATCTTGCACATTAGGGACAATTTAGAGAAGTCAATTAACCTACAAACCTATGTGTTTTTGGAATGTGGGAGGAAACCAAAGCACTCAGAGAAAATCCATATGGTCACAGGGAGATTGTACAAACTCTGTACAGACAGCATCCACAATCAGGATCGAACTCGGATCTCTGGCGCTATAAGGCAGTAGCTCTACTGTTGCGCCACTGTGCCACCATTCTTTGAACTGTGTTAAGACCTGTTTGAATAAGGATCCCGACCCAAATGTTGTCTGTGCATTTTCCTCCATTGATGCTGCCTGGCCCGCTGAGTTCCTCCAGTGCTTTGTTGGAATCTTGAGCAAAAAACATCGGCAGTTTCTTTTGTCTCCAATGTATGCACCATGTGTCTACCCAGTACATGTGTGTTCTCACACAGGATGTGTCTTAAATGTACTTATCAGACAGCAGCTTCTTGTCTTTGCAGGATATTTAATACATCTCGAGATTTCATGTTTACAAGTTAGCTCACGATGGTAAAAGCATGCTTAAGAGCGTTGCTAAGAGACAATGTTATATTCTGAAAAATCAGCTGAGCCGAAGATGAGATGCTGAGAACAACCATCATGTCTGCCTCCTTACACACAGCTGAATGTGCTATTGAATACAAATGTTTGCATTTTAATAAGCCCCTGTGTCTCCAGGGCATTTCCAAGAGCAAAGGAAGTATGCGAATGCAAAGATCATCAAAAAAATCTGTGCCACTTTGATTCCGACTGTAATTCAGTTTTAAGTGAATCCAAGGTCATTCGGTGCCTCTCAATTAGACAAACCCTTATAAGTCAGCATCTATGGCAAGCAAAATGTAGGATCCATTTACTTTGACAATACTGAAATAGCTTTACATTTTCATCTTCATGTTGAGGTGCATCTTATTTTTTATTTAAAGGATGATTCTCTTGCGATTGCATCCTTTGCTTTGTTGGTTGTTTTTAATATGCATACTGTTTGATGGTTGGAAATTATAGCTGGATGTTCATCCAACAAAAAGAAGCTGAATCTTGCTGTCGTTTGCTGAACGTTCTTCGCAAAGCCATTGGCATAGAGCCATTGGCACTGCGGTAAGTTCCAAACCACCATGCTTGTGCTGCCAAACATGTTGTTTACTGATAGATTCAGAAGGCTAAATCAGTCATGTTGTTGTGATGCCAGTGTCCACGTAAAGCCCAGTAATGGTGCGAAGCTTTGCAGTTCCTCTGGGCAACCACCTCTCATATCCTGTGCCAAGTCAGAGACTTGGAAGCTGTGATAGGAATTAATCTTAGGGAATCAGGAAATGGCAGAGGCATTTAATAAATATTTACAATCTGTCTTCACTAGAGTAGACATTGAAAACAATTCAAAAATAGAAGGAAATAAGGGGGCAAAAGGGCAGTTGAAACATTATATAATGTTTAATTAACATTATATAAACATTAGAGATAAAGTGTTAGGTAAACAGACGGGACGAAAGACTGACAATCTCTGCCCTGATAGTCTGCATCCTATGATTCAAAAGGAAGAGTGGCAAGGTGTAGCATGTGGCTGATCCAGAGACACAGAATCGATTCAAACCTTGGGTGTGCTGTCTCATAAAACATTTGGTTTCTATTGGGTGCTCTGGTCTCCTCCTACACTGCCAAGACATGTTGGCGTGTTAATCGGTAACTATGAACTACACCAGCATCTGATAGTGTAGATAGCCAGAATTGTTTTTTTCCCATCAATGAAAAAATCAAATACTATATAGCATCGCTTTGAGGTGAGAGGGGCAAAGTTTAAAGAAGATGTGTGAGGCAGGTTCTTTACACAGGGGATGGTAAGTGCTTGCCATGTGCTGTTGAAGTTATGGTTGATACAATAGTGACATTTAAGATACTTTTGGACAGGCATAGGGACATGGATTATGTGCAGGCAGATAAGAGTTGGTTTTGGCAACATGTTCGGCACTTACATTGCATGTGGAAGGGCCAGTTCCTGCGCTGTACTTTTCTATGTTTTAATATATTCAACCTCCCAAGTCTAAGGTCACAGAAGTCTAAATTAGTGGAAGGGAAATTCTGAAAAAATTAATTATACTGCTAAGGACAGGGGCAGCACAGTGGTGCAGCGGAAAGAGCTGCTGCCTTACAGCACCAGAGACCCGAGGTAGATCCTGACTACGGGTGCTGTCTGTACGGAGTTTCTACATTCTCCCTGTGACCTGTGTGGGTTTTCTACAGATGCTCCGGTTTCCTCCCACACTCCAAAGACGTACAGGTTTGTAGGTTAAATGGCTTCTGCAAAATTGTAAATTGTCCCTAGTGTGTAGGATAGTGTATGGGGTGATCGCTGGTCAGTGCGGACTCGATCGGCCGAAGGGCCTGTCTCTAAAGTCTAAAGACTGATCAGTAATAGTCTGCATGCAATTGAAGCAGAATGTTATACACAATTATTTTCTTTTCACAGTTGCAGCCTGGCTTTAGGGCGGCATGGTGGTGTGGCAGTAGAGCTGCTGCCTTACAGCGCCAGAGACCCTGACTACGGGTGCTTGTCCGTACGGAGTTCGTACGTTCTCCCCGTGACCTGCATGGGCTTTCTCCGATATCTTCGGTTTCCACCCACACTCCAAAGAAGTATAGGTTTGTAGGTCACTTGGCTTGGTATAATTGTAATATTGTCCCTAGTGTGTGCAGGGTAGTGTTAATATGCGGGAACCACTGGTTGGCGGACTGAAGGGCTTGTTCCCGCACTGTACCTCTAAACTAACCTTGTATTTGAGCATTCCCAGTAATTTCTGTCTTTTGGTTATAACATTTTGGCATAACATTGCTTCTAACAGCAAGCTGCACAATTGGAGCATCAAAGCTTCTTGAACGTTCTCCTGATTATATCTAATGAGCAGAACCTTCTGTATTCAAGTTTGATAGTCAAGTAGTTGTTCAGTCTTAAACCCACTTTTGAAATAACTACCCACTGCATATTTTTAATTACTTTGTGAAATGAGGATATCGCTGGTGAGGCCAGCATTTATTTTCCATCCCTTATTAACCTGGGAACGATGGTGGTGAATCACCTTGCACTAATATAATTCTTCCAAGGAAGGTACTTCCACAGTGTTGTAGGGTAAGTCCAGGATGCGACTTAGCAATGAAGAATGTATGACTTTTTTTAACAAATCAGAAAGGTGTGAGACTTGAAGAAAATCCTGTAGTGTGTAGTGTTCATACGTGTCTTATTCTGCTTGACGATCGAGGCGACGTGTTTGAATGGTACTATCGAACTAAACAGGATGTGTCACTGTGATACCTCAGTGATGGAGGAAGAGAATGTTGATTGGGACGTGGGTACCCATTGGTTGGGTTGCTCTATTCAGGAAGTATGAGCTTCATACATCTAGACAGCGTATTTGATCACGGTCTCGGACCTAGCTCCAAACTTGCCATCTAGTGGGCAGCAATGATCCCTGGCCTCCTCTTGTTCTTCAGAGACATGGACTACCTGCAACTGGCACTGTTGACGTATTGGGGAGAAACCATGGAAGCCGTCTCTGCAAATCCTCTAAATTTGCTGAAATGAACCAATGTCTATGTCCTCTTGCAGCCCAATGTCCCCAGCAATGTGTAGAAAAGAACTGCACATGCAGGGATATACCGAAGGTATACATAAAGTGCTGGAGTAACTCAGCATGTCAAGCAGCATCTCTGGAGAAAATTGATGGGTGATGTTTCAGGTTGGGACCCCTATAAATTCTGAAGAAAGGTCCTGACCCAAAATGTCACTCAACCCTTTCCTCCACAGACCCACCGAGTTATTCCGGCACTTTGTGTCTATTCCTACCCATGGTTATGTTGTTCACTGAAACTCTTGTCCCATCTATGGAAGTGTCTAAGATTCCCATACTGGCCTCATTGGTCACATCAGCATCCACAAAATGAGATGAAAGCTGATCATCCTTGATTCTCAGGGACTGTCGTAAAATAAGTATAACAAATAATTAAGCTAACAATAAAAACCACCTCATGGCAATTAGGGATGAGCTGTATTATCTTCAATAATGTCATTTGAAGGATAAAGTTGAATGAGTTTTAAAACTAAAATATCCTTAACAATGCAGTGCAATATGAATAGCTTGTTTACATTGTATTATATTGCTTGTTGCAAGGAGATTAGATGACAACAATGCACTGAATCTGAATTTAGAACAGAGTATTGTAATGAAAATCTACTTTCTGGTAGGTATGAGGACCATCAATTAAATTAGATTAGTAAATTTCCATATAATTCCCACTGGATATGAAGCTTCAGCTCAAAACTGCTCATAATTTGGCACTAATTGGTATTAAATTGCCAATCTTATTTAGAGTGTACAAGGATGGCTGATTTGGGAAATTAAAATGTCACAATAATGCAGATAGACATTTGTGTCTGAGATTAAATTAACATAGTATGAGTGATATTACTCATATCAGAGTGTGTTGCAAGAGCTAATTCTGCCCCTGAGTAATGCTGTACCTGATCCAGAGATCCATAATGTTGGTACCAATTTAAAAGGTGCAACACTTTAGTTAAGTCCTTGACCTGAAACATAGAAAGGAATGCAATTTTTGTCATGAAAATAGCTGATAAATTGCATGTGAAGACTGAAAATATATTACATCTGCTATTGAAATTCCTCACCACCTTAATTATCAAAAGGCATTCAGCAGAAAATGCTACGGCTCTTTTTATACTCAACATTTAATTTGTCTATCAAGAGCATCTAATGTTGATGTGTTAAAAAGATCCAGATCTGCATCACTGTATTGTTCAATCAGATTACTTTTTCACACGAGGAAAAGGCAGGAATATTATTGCTTGGCATTGTGCCCAGTTAATGTCTATTCTAGCCATGCATTTTAAATAGAAGATAATCTGGATCATAAAGTTTAAAGAGACACACTTACAAATAAAGCACAAACCTCTTGTTACAGACTACAGCAACATAGTTTGATTGTCAAATTCAGACACAAAACTCTTAAAATCCGATCTGCCACAACTTAAATAATTTTTCATTTTACTTTACAATATACATATATTTCCATTTACTTGCACATTTCAAGAGCCAAAGATTAAGTACTAACCATTCGGCTCAGTTCGGCATAACAGTCATTTTTCTATTTTTACTACAAAATAAATGATATTTAAGATTTACAAAACCTCACATTTATTTATGGGTTAATTCACAAAATATATCACATCCATGCAACCTGTACTTATACCATAAACGTGACATACCTCAAAATCAAATGTTTTCCCACCAAGAGAGGATTATATCCTCCATATCATACCTAATGAACTGGTTACTTAATTTATGTTGCAAATAATGCAATTCAAAAATTTCCCGTAACTTTTAAAATTGGTGTGATTAATTACAATATGGATGTTGCATATTCGGTGATGATGGATGAGGAATGCTGAAGTTGAAACAATACCTGGGGTCACAAGTGGAGAGAGGTAATCATGCAGGTGGACCAGGCAATTGTAAAGGCAAAGAATGAGTTCGCCTTCACAGTGAAATGAATTGAGTCCAGGAGCACAGATGTGTTATTGCAATTGTACAGGGTGCCGATGAGATGACGCCTTGACTATCGTGTGCAATTTTAGTTTCCTTATCATGTAGCGGAGGGAGTAGAGTGATGAGCATTCATGACCAGCTTAATATTTGCATTTCTGAAGAATAAAAGAGGACTTGTTTTTAATCAGATCTGACACCTTTTTCTGCTTTGTGGTCACAGTGGTGACATAAGGAATAATAAGTCAGAAGATAATCAGTTGCAGACTGCATAAAGAAGTTCTGCCTTTTAGATGCTAATCGGAGGCAGGGTCAGTCCAGTCCTTATAATCCTAGGGCACAACTAGGTAGAATTCATCCAGTGTGCTGGTTAATAGCTATCTCTCAACCAGCATCACAAATGTAGCAACCTCATTGAATACCCCATTGTGAACGCCTTGTGTTCAAACTGGAACCAGGCAATAGTGCTTCCATCTGACCTGCAGAGAAATTTGTAGTGGGAGAGTAAGAGCAGCTGGGACTAAATTGAATTTTCATGAACCACTAGAGTCAGGAGTGGTTCCAGAGGATTGGAAAATTGCAAATGTTACATTGTTGTTCAAGAAGAGTGCGAAGCAAAAGAGGGGAAACTATAGTAACTTTTGAGGGTATGAGATGTGAATTGGCTAAGATTGACTGGCAATCAATTCTAAAAGGGTTGACGGTGGATACGCAATGGAAGACATTTAAAGACTGCATGGATGAACTACAAAAATTGTTCATCCCAGTTTGGCAAAATAATAAATCAGGGAAGGTAGTGCATCCGTGGATAACAAGGGAAATCAGGGATAGTATCAAAGCAAAGGATGATGCGTACAAAGTAGCCAGAAAAAGCAGCATACCAGAGGACTGGGAGAAATTCAGAGACCAGCAGAGGAGGACAAAGGGCTTAATTAGGAAAGGAAAAATAGATTATGAAAGAAAACTGGCAGGGAACATAAAAACTGACTGCAAAAGTTTTTATAGATATGTGAAGAGAAAGAGATTAGTTAAAACAAATGTAGGTCCCTTGCAGTCAAAAACAGGTGAGTTGATCATGGGGAACAAGGATATGGCGGACCAATTGACTAACTACTTTGGTTCCGTCTTAACTAAGGAAGACGTAAATAATCTGCCGGAAATAGCAGGGGACCACGGGTCAAAGGAGGAATTGAGTGAAATCCAGATTAGTTGGGAAGTGGTGTTGGGTAAATTGAATGGATTAAAGGCCGATAAATCCCCAGGGCCAGATAGGCTGCATCCCAGAGTACTTAAGGAAGTAGCCCCAGAAATAGTGGATACATTAGTGATAATCTTTCAAAACTCTTTAGATTCTGGAGTAGTTCCTGGGGATTGGCGGGTAGCAAACGTAACCTCTCTTTTTAAGAAGGGAGGGAGAGAGAAAACGGAGAATTACAGACCAGTTAGTCTAACATCGGTAGTGGGGAAGCTAAGAGTAGGAGTAAACGGATCCTTTTCACAATGGCAGGCAGTGACTAGTGGGGTACCGCAAGGCTCAGTGCTGGGACCCCAGCTATTTACAATATACATTAATGATCTGGATGAAGGAATTGAAGGCAATATCTCCAAGTTTGCAGATGACACTAAGCTGGGGGGCAGTGTTAGCTGTGAGGAGGATGCTAGGAGACTGCCATAGAGGGATTGCAGAGAAGGTTCACCAGACTGATTCCTGGGATGTCAGGACTGTCTTATGAAGAAAGACTGGATAGACTCGGTTTATACTCTCTAGAATTTAGGAGATTGAGAGGGGATCTTATAGAAACTTACAAAATTCTTAAGGGGTTGGACAGGCTAGATGCAGGAAGATTGTTCCCGATGTTGGGGAGGTCCATTACAAGGGGTCACAGCTTAAGGATAAGGGGAAATCCTTTAGGACCGAGATGAGAAGGACTTTTTTCACACAGAGTGGTGGGTCTCTGGAACTCTCTGCCACAGAGGGTAGTGGAGGCCAGTTCATTGGCTCTATTCAAGAGGGAGTTAGATGTGGCCCTTGTGGCTAAGGGGATCAGAGAGTATGGAGAGAAGGCAGGTACGGGATACTGAGTTGGATGATCAGCCATGATCATATTGAATGGTGGTGCAGGCTCGAAGGGCCGAATGGCCTACTCCTGCACCTAATTTCTATGTTTCTATGTTTCTATAGGCCGGTTAGCCTGAATTCAGTGGTTGGTAAGATTTTAGAGTCCAATATAAAGGATGGTGTTTCCAAGCACAGGATAAAATAAGCCAAAGTCAGTGTGGTTTTGTGAAGTGGCGATCAAGCCTGACGAATCTGTTAAAGTCTTTGAGGAAGTAAATAGCAGGATAGCCAAAAAAGAATCAGCGGATGTTGATTTTCAGAAATGTATTTTGTCAGAGGGTGGTGAATCTATGGAATTCATTGCCACAAACGGCTGTAGAGGTCAGGTCATTGGTTATTTTTAAGGTGGAGTTTGACAGATTCTTGATGAGTGAGAGTATCAGGGGTTATGGGGAGAAAGCAGGAGAATGGAGTGGAGCCAGATAGATCAGCCATGATTGAATGACGGATTCTGCTCCTATAACTTATGAATTAATGCACAATGCAAAAGGTAATTGGCAATAAAATGGTTTTGGATGTCATCAAAGTTATTATATATAATAGCCAGTCTTTTTTTTTATTAAGGAAGCATAGAGAGAAATGAATATTAGATCTCTTGTTGGACTAGTATTAAGTTTATCACGTTATCAATGCAATGATTTTGTGAAGTGATCCAAGGGCTCTTGACAATTTTAATCATATCTTCCTGACAAATGTATGGGTAGAGACTCCAGTGTGATTTTTATGATGAGCCGGGGGAGCCTTAGTCATTTATTCTGTGTAAACAAAAAGTGTCAATGCTAAGGCATTGCAAGTTGTTCACATGTTCTTGCGTAGATGCAGAGGGCGATATGGATGGTTTGAATTTCAATTTTTTAAAGCTAATACTTTTTCTTTTGGAGGAATATATTTCAACTTGCAAACAAAAGCCACCTGTTAGGGTTTGTCAGGAAAATCCATCTTATTTTAATTCTGTGTCGGTATGGAGTTACAATGATCGACACACAGTGCAAACTGTTGACTGACATTGAAAAACTTGCAATCACTTATATTAGGAAATGCTGTCCAACAGGGAGTCAGGAAAATGAATGCACTAATCTGCAGAGTCCTCCACTGTATGTTGCCTTAAATATTTAAAATAATTCAATCTGCAGAAGAATTTAAAATAAATTAAAGAATGCATTACATTTAAATATATCAGTCAGCCAAAGTTATCAGAAAGATGCCCTAAGAGAGGGAAGAAAATTACTTTTGCTAAGAGTGCCTGAAATAATATTTTTAAATATTCGGAACATTTTGGCAGCAGATTACCTGAGATGTAGCGTTCCATTAGAAATGAATGCAGATGAAACATGTCCATTTATGTAATTGTTATTGAACTTCTGCCGGCAACATTAATCATCAACAGTGCTGAGGACGCTGCACGCCTAATGCTGGCTTCTATAATCTATCATCTCTGAATGTGAAGCTGTGGATAGAAATGCTGGCCATTTATAATTTTGCCTTCATGGATGATGAATTTTATCTTCATGCTTGTGGCATGTAGACGTGAATTCGTGAACAGAATGGTCCATTGTAATTCAATGGGAAGTTGATGGGCAGAATGAGCAGGTGAGCCACCAAATCCACAAAGTGGCCATCACGAGGACCAAGTAATGTTGAACAGCCAGCCTTAACTTTAATAAAGGAAATTAAAATCAAACCCTGCAGATCCTGTAAATCTGAAATAAAAATAGAAAAGGCTGCGTCAGACGGCATCTGTAAAATGAGAAACGGAGTTAACTTTCCAGATCAAGGACCCTTGGTCAGAATTTGAAAAAAGAGATAAAGAGGTAAATTAAAGAGGGATAAGGAGGTGGGATAGACAGAACAAGGTTAATGTCTGTGATAGAGTGAGATCAAGTCAAATGGATTTGATTATGTATGACCTTGAAGCAGAGATCACAGTCATAAGATCAGGGATGCCACATTCATGATGGAGATTGAAAAATATTATTTACCTAGAGTGGTGAATGTATGAGAATTTTCTACCTCGCGGAGCTTGTTTCAATGTTCTCAAATTAGAGAGATGACTAGATTTTTCAATAATAGTCAAAATTGAGAATGATAAATTTGTATCACAAAGTAACTGTGAGGGTAAAGATCAGCAACAATCTTAAATGAATGGTGGAGCAGGCATGGGCCAAATAGCCTACTCCTGTACCTATTTCTTATGGAACTTTGCATCATCCAAACGAAGGTCTCTCTGAATGGTAATGTGTGTGCAGAGGGCTCTGATTCTACATGGGGCTAGCACGGTTATAAAACCTAGTCAACATGGACGGGTTGGGCAAATTGACACCAAAGGCTGGAGTAACTCAGCGGAGTCACTGAGCATATAGCTGGAGTAACTCAGACATGTTTTCATGCTATATGACTCTATGACTATGAAGCAGCACAATTCTGTGCAACTGCAGGATGGCACCTACAGATGGTTCCACTGTTAACAGTGTGGAAGAAACAGTCACAAAAAAGACTGTTATCTTTGATGACCAATAAAAAAAAGTGGAAGCCACCCCATTCCACAAGGCAGAAGGTTCAAATATATTCAAGAACTACGGCCTGCGGCCTATAACATCTTGAAGCTGCGGTCTCTGGTAAGAAAGTGCTGATTCAGGCACTCCAAGCCCTGGAGTCAGGGCCGGCCTTAAGCCGATTGGATCGATTGCTCCCAATTTGGGCCACGCGCCTCAAGGGGGCCCCGCGCTAATTTTCGGTATTTCATATGGAAATACAAATTTACGTTGTTAAATAAGGATTCTTTTTTTAAATGAACATGGATAAAAACCGCTGCACCGACCATCAGACAAAAACGATTTGTTAACTACCACTGTTAGCACTTGTTAACAGCCAGTAGATTACATGTAGTTACACAACGAGTCATCAATGCATCGATCCACATTCCTCAGTAAATGTAATTGTGTTTTGACCAACTATTAATGACGCTGTGTTCCTTTGAATAGAATTCAAAGAATTCAAAGAATAGAATAGACTCCCGTGAATTTTATTCAAAGGAACGCGGCGTCATTGATACTTGGTCAAAACACAATTACATTTACTGAGGAATGTAGATCGATGTATCGATGACACTGAGAATTTCTTTAAACTCACTGTCATGATTGAGGGCTCCGGACCGTGAGCAGGGGCTTCTTCTTGGTGTGCAGGTATAGTCATTCACCTACCGACCCACGTTGTGTCTCTCTGTCTTTTGCTCTCTCCCTCACTCCCTCTCGTGCACTCTCTCTCTCCCGCTCCCACCTCGTCTCTCTCACTCCCTCTCTCTCACCCTGTCACCTCAGCATTCCCGGAATCATTTGATGTTTTGCGGTGACGGCTGCATCTGCAGTTCCTTTTTGTTGGGGGGGGGGGGGGGAGTCCTGGCCCATGGCGCTCCTGATCCGTTCCGTCCGCGGGGGCCGCCTGGCCCGCTGCGTTCCTCCAGCACTCTGTGTTTTTTGTTTGGCTCTTGAGTTGAAGGTGAACACAGGGGGCTGTGGTGGCTCAGCGGGACGGGCAACGGCTCTGGGGAGAGGGTTGTGTTTCTGGTCGAGACCCTTCTTCAGACAATCACAAGTAGTCTCACCGACGAGAGTTCAGTTCAGTCTGAAGAAGGGTCTTCTCTCCAGAGTCGCTGTGCTGCCTATCCTGCTGAGTTACTCCAGCAGTCTATCTTAAATTTCAAAGTTAAATAAAATTTCTCATGGGGGGCCGAAGGTTAGGTTGTTAGCCAAGAAAGATAGATCAAGAACGATGTTGCTGTACTGAGGGATAGCCAAGTCTATCCCTCCTTGCTAGCAGCTGATGGGAAGCGGCTGTAAAGTGGGAAGCGGCTGTAAAAGAACAGCGCCGCTGGGAGGAGGGGGGGGAGGGGGGTGCGGGGAGGAGGGGGGGGAGGGAGGAGAGTTCCTTTCACAGCGTGTGCGGAGTCTGGCCAGGTGTAAAGTTGCGGGGAGGGCAGGAGCGTTGAGAAGGAGGGGGTCGGGGATCATGCCAGCATCCAGCTCAAGAGCAGGTCAGCAGGCGATGGATAACAGGGCAGCGGGCGGTGGAGCTTACTTCATTTGTCAGTGCGAGTAACCTCAATTGGTCCCTTGTTTGCGCCGACATAGGAGTTGCCCGCTGTCCTGTTATCCATCATCCGCTGACCCACTCCTTTCTATGATCTTTGCTCTTGAGCTGGTCCCCTCACTGTTCAGACAGAGAGCACTGCCAGAGGTGAGCGGGCCGGCAGAAGGCGCTGAGATCCCGGCGGCCACTCAAGCGAGCTGCTTCCCTCCCCGGCGACAATGCGGTGGCTCTGCGCCCGGGCGGCAGCGATGAGTGAGTGAGTGGGTACTGGCATTATCCCCGACCCCCTCCTTCTCAAAGCCCCTGCCCTCCCCGCAACGTTACCCCTGGCCAGACTCCCTACATGCTATGAAAGGAACTCTCCCCCCAATTAGTCCCTTGAACTAGTATTGTCATTCAATAAGATCACAACTGATTTAACATGTCCCGGTGTGCTTCTGTTTTTCCCACCATCTCTCCACCTGCCGTCACCCTCCACCCCCCACCCATTCAGTAATTCAGAAAGAAGGAGATTGGGAAGCCTTGGGCAAATTGAATTGTTACTTTCTTTATTTTTATTTTTTATCTTTACGGAGAGGAGAACAATCTGCGTATGCGCGGTTTAAGATTTTTTAAAAGCCGACTGACTGCCTACCCTGAGTAATCACTCACGGCACGTGCCTGAATATGACTCATTTATAATTATATATTTATATTTCTATGAAAATTGTTCCCAATTGGGCCCTGCACCTCCTAAGGCCGGCCCTGCGTGGAGTGTGTTCGATCGTTACGACGTCTGAGTTTGGATCATCCCGATGAGAGGGCCTGTACATCGGGCCGTCCGTAGCGGCGACTACTGAGGGTTCATGGCCCCGACCACAGGTGAACAAAGGAGCAGGACTGGCTGAACTTTGTTGCCTTCCACCACACTGAAGAATGCTGTGGTGCATGTTTGTGTTAAATCTTATTGTGTATTGTGTGTTCTTTTTAAGTGTATCGCTGTTGACAAATTCATTTCACTGCACCTTCGGGTACATGTGACGAATACAATTGACTTTGACTTTGACTTTGAGTCTGCTTGGAAACCTGTTCTGCTGCGAGATCGCTCCTCTGTTCTTGCTTGATCTTGCTTGCACTGATCTTAGTTATCCACCAGTTAGTTAATATATCCCCTATTTTACATTAGTATCAGTTAAGATGATTTCAGAAATTACTTTTCATATTATCAATCACATAAATGCTTTATTCCTATTTACTATTTTCAGTAAAGCATTCCTCTGCTACAGTTCATATACTGTCTGAAAAGTCAATATGTCACGTCGTGATGAAAGACCCCACATTACTACAGGGACCATTCTGCAGTAAAATCTGAGATCGTTCAGAATATTAAAGTAACCAAAATATCACTGAACTCCGCTAAAGCGCAGTTGAAGGGAGGACCTTAATTTGACTCTGTAAATTATAAGTATGGATAAATGATCTGCCTACTTTAATTCTGTTTCCAGTATTTGTGGTGATAACTGCATCCCAGCATACCTATTAACTTTCCTTAATATCCGGATACTCTGCCTCCTTACATTAATCATTTGCATCATTAAAAAAACAACACAACCTATCGCATTAAATATTTACTCCGTATCCTTGTATGATCTGTGAGTTATACGTTTAAGATCATTTAAGAATTTGACTGAGTGTTTAATAAAGAAAGGGATTTTTCCTTCAAAACCCCACTGCCCTTGGCTTCCTCCACTGCTCGAGTGAAACTGGAGGGACAGCACTTCATATTCTGCCTTGTTAATCTGCAACCTGACAGCATGAATATTGTACTTTCAAGAATTGTGAATTCTGTACTTTCAATTAAACCTCCCCTCATCCCTCTATCTTCTCAGATCCTCCCACACATATCCTTCCTTCCCACGACACCCTGCCCCTTCTCACCTTGCTACTCCCCAACCATCTGCCATCACGCACACACTCCTCCTATAGGGTCCTCTGCACAGCCACCCCCCCCTCCCCACCATCTGTTCCACTGCCACCCCACCTCGCTCATCTGGTCCCATGCTCTACCTCTGGTGGCACAACCGGTAGAGCTGCTGCTTCACAGTGTCTTGGTTCGATTCTCACCCCGGGTGCTGCCTTTGTGGAGTGTGCACATTCTCCCTGTGACTGTATGGGTTTCCCCTAGGTGCATTGGTTTTCGCCCACATCCCAAAGACGTACAGGTTTGTAGGTTAATTCGGCGCTATAAGGAATGGATGAGGAAGTGGGAAAACACCAAACTCGTGTGAATGGGTGATTGATGATCAGCATAGCCTCGATGGGCCAATAGGCCTGTTTCCATGCTGTATCTCTTAACTCAGCTAAACTCCCTTACCCGTGTAATGCCACTATTTGCAGCCCCTGGTTACCTCCACCATTCGCATGTTAGCCTCTGATGTTTTCTCCACCACTCTTAACCCCATTTGACTCCATCCACCAATACACCCCTCCTCATCTGGATTCACCTATCGCATAACAACTCCTCCCTGATCTCCCCCAACTCTTTACATTGGTGTTGTCCCCCTCCACACTTAAAGCCCACAGGAGGGGTCTTGACCCAAAATGTCAACTACCCACTTCCCTCCGCAGCTGCTGCCTGACCCATTGAATTCTCCCAGCAATTTGATTTTTTGCTCCAAATTCAAGTATCTGCAATTATTTGTGTCTTCATTGAATGATTCGAGTTATTGGCTGTTTTATTATCAATATCTAAAAGATAAATGTGCATGCATTTAATCAGCAATTCGTTGATTAAGGAAACAATCCGTATTATCTGCTCTTGCTGGGATAAAGTAGTTATGTCCATTATTTCATTCTCTCTGTTCCCAGCTCCATCTCTCTGTAACTGACTAACGAGGGGCCTAAACTAAAGAATACCTTCTTGTCTTAACATGAAATACCTGAGCTGTACTTCACACATTAACATAATCCTCCTTCAAACAATGGAAAAACTACCAGGTAGAGTCATGGCAAAAGATCAGATTCAGTTCATTGCAACTTTATAGTCAAAGACTCATACAGCATGGAAACAGGCCCTTTGGCCAAACTCGTCCAGGCCGACCAAGATGCCCCATCGAAGTTAGTCCCATTTGCCCATGTTTGGCCCATTTCCCTCTGAAGCTTTTCTGTCCACGTCCAGTACCTGTCCACGTGCAGTACCTGTCCACGTCCCCCTCTCACCTTAAATTTATGTCCTCTGGATCTTGATTCCCCTATCCTATCTATTCTGCTGGTGATATTATACTTCTCTATAAGACTACCCTTCAGTCTTCTACACTCCAAGGAACAAAGTCCTATCCTGCCCAATATCTTCCTATAGCTCAGGCCTTCAAGTCCTGGCAATATCCTCATAAATCTTCTTTGCACTCTTTCCAACTTAATTACATCTTTCCCATAACAAGGTGACCAAAACTGAACACAGTACTTTAAATGTGGCTCCATCGACATTTTGTACAACTGAGACTGTAACATAACATTTCAACTTCTATGCTCAATACCTTGACTGATGAAGGCCTATGTACCAAAAGCCTTTGTTATTGCCTTATCTACCTGCAGCACCACTTTGAGAGGATACATTTGGAGATGACAGGTCAGATCATCCTGCTGTCTTGACTAGAAGGGCAAATGGTGAAAGAGATATTAATGTACAACCTAAATAAAGAGAAAATCCAACCAAATAGGATCTACAGCTTGCATGGTAATTATATCTTTCTCTGACTGACACAATTCTAATGCACCAATTTACTCGTGAGTGTTAGGAAATGTGCTCTTGGCTTTCAAATTATCTGGTAAGATCAACAAACATGGCTATTAATGAGAATGCAATGCACTTTACAACTAAAAGGTAATGATATTGTTTTTACATTATTTCCTGGCAATTGCTTTTTATTAATGTAATATTCTGAGTACTTTATGAGTCATAATAAAAGGAGGTGGTTATTGACTGATCCTGTCCTCAGTAATGCCTCCAGCATCCAAAAATATTGAGGGAGTATATCATGTAGTCTATGGATGGACTGTCATTTGAATAATATAATGCAAATAAAATAGCATCTTAATCTTACTGCATTGATCCCCAATTCCTCATCTTATTCACAGTAGAAATTGCCATTTCCGAAAATTATTTATTTTAATTGAAGGGGTTATGTCATACCCTGTGCCTGTACTAAAATGAATTGATAAATTTTACATACTCCAATCCACACTTTTGCCTGCTGGTTGAATTTGTTGATTTTTATTTATATTAATCTCTATGGCAACCATTTGTCTTCTGGAAAATCTATCAGTGACAAATACTTTGTAGGTACGTTGAAAATCGCACTTCAGCTGGAAGGCAGCAATCCTTCAGCACACTTTGATCTATAAATTGTGTTCAATCCAAGTAAACTAATGCAAAAAAAAAAACACAATGATTAATAACAACATTCAATTCTTGGAACAATAAGCTCATCGATTAAAAATGAAAAGCAGCACACGATGAGGGAGTGCTTGAGGAAAATTGGACAAAACCAAAGTAATTTTGTTTGTGGAAAATCTTTTGCGAGCTTCTCTTGAAAACCGGGTCCTATTTGGTAATCGAAATGATAAGTGGACATCGAAGATTGGGAAAAATGATGAGAAAATCAATCGTAAGGCAATTATTTGAATTTTATAAGCAAAAGCAGTCTGGCAACATTCTGCAAACCAAACAACATCCCTAGAGAGAGAAAATCACTTACTATAATGGAACTGTTCACACTTACCCTTGGCATATCCAGCATTGAGGCCCTAATTGGATTCAATTGACTCCCTTGGGCCGGCTACAATGGCAACAGCTGACACCGGACTCCTGAAACACTCTCTACTTTGATCTCTGTCAGGGGAAGTGCTTGCTTGGTGGACAGAGGGAAAGATTGAAGGATGTGCTCAAAGCCTCCTTGATGAAATGTAATCTCCCTATTGACTCTTGAGAATCCTTGGTCCATCACTTTTTCATCGTGCAGCAGCAGCATTTGGGAAGGCATTGGGAAACATGAGTCCAAGCTTCAGGTTCACACATAAGCCCCACGTAATTTAGAAACAAGAACTGTAAATGCTGGTTTACAAAGGATACAAAGTGCGGGACTAACTCAGCAGGCCAGGCAGTATCTCTTGAGAACATGGCGTTTCGGGTCAGGACCTTTCTTCCGACTGGAGATGGGTCTGAAGGAGGTTCCCAAGCCGAATGTTACCTAACCATATTCTCAAGAGAGGCTGACTGACCTGCTGAGTTATTCCAGCCCTTTGTATCCTTTTTAGCTCTACATAATTGGCAAAAGGGGCACGTTACTTCCCCACCAACCCATGCACTCTCCCGGCTTGTCTGGCACGTCCCACCTGTGGAAGTGTCTGTGGTTCTGACACTGGCCTCATCAGTCACCACAGAACCCACAGAACAGGAGGAGACATGAGAGATAACAAATGTTGGACCATGAACACACAACAAAGTGCTGGAGGAACTCTGCAGGCCTGGGGCTATCTGTGAGACCTCAGATGCTGCCTGCCTGCTGAGTTTTTCCAGCACAGAGGGGAAGCAAGCCAGACATGATCCTGAGGGACTGTGGAAGAAGATGATACTGTATTTGGACTTTAATTTGTTGTCAAAGAATTGTACTTTTGATAACATTAAATAAGCTGCTTAGATGAAATGTGAGCATTTTAATATAACACAAAACTAATTTCTCTGACCGTATGACAATTTTTTTTGATAGTCATAAGCTTGAGTTTTACCTGAGTTGTCCATTTTATATTTAAGCAGTATACTTGGTGAGGAAGGAAAGATTAAATTAGTTTAAACTTTTCTTCCAAGGCTTTGCAAATGCTCTGTTTTTAAATTTCATACACTTAATCATGTAAAAGAACATACTCATTACAATTTATTGAATTATATGTTATTTTTGTTTTTCCAAATCAGAAAGTAAATGTATAACTCCTTCCCCCTCCAACCATGCCTATCACTGCACTCCTACATCATTTTATCCACTTGCCAGAAAACTAATCTTTTATACCACAGGAAACCTTAGAAAATTAGTCTGGACACAACATATATTATAAAACGATAAGAGAGGACTTTTGAAAAAAAGTGCCTGTATCTCGGGGAGATAAATGGAAGAAACTGAGGATTTAAATATTAAATTACAGACTTGCTATTTGCAACAATATCAATGTTCCTTTCCCTATGATACAATAATTTCTGTAATAACAAGCAAAATTTGCTCTCAACAAAATCAGATCATGTCAAGTGACTGACATCTCTGGGAATCAAACCCACGAACATCTGGATGGGAAGAATTAACTTTAATGACTTTCACCATTCGGCAGTTTTCCTTTCCAGGTCCAATCAAAGGCAGTTGAAAGGAAAGAGCAATGTTGCTGTTGAATGCTTTAATGTGACCTAAATTCCTCACACTCATTCACCACCCATTTCAAGGTACTGAAAAGAAGCTCCTTAATTTCTTATACATTCTTCTGTACCAGACTTGACCAACTTCCCCATGGTGAGGTTGATTTTACTTTGCATCACTAAGAATGGTAGATCTACCTAAAATAAATAATGAGCATTTGTAAAGCAGGAAGTTTTTCCAAAAGTTTAACCAGTATATACTGCGGTGAAATGCTATGGATCATTGGTCAAATTTCACCTCATTGATTTTAGCAGGGCTAGGGAAAGTTTGCAAAATTAAATATCTGTAAATCCTTGGGCTACCATCCTCCATTTGGCCTAATGGTGATGGCTGATGCTCCAATCCTCCGGTACCAACTCACGGCGAAAGATGATTCAAATATTTCTGTCAGGGCTCCATTTGTTCCTGAGCTTTCCACAATGTCCAAGAATACACTTGCTCAGGCACTGGGGGTTTATCCATCTTAATATTCTTTTGGGTTGCTTGCACCTCCTCTTTTGTTATTTGGATATGGTCTGACCCATCATTTCCCTCAATTCCTGTGGTTCCATGACCTTCTCCTCAGTAAATACAGATAGAGATGTTCCATCTGGCCCATCATCTCTAGCTTTACAAGTAGCAACCCATGTTTCTCATTGAGAAGGCCTATTCCTCCATTGTTACCATTTTGCTCTTAATATACCTTTAGAATCTCATGCAATTTTCCTTTATCTTGTCTGACAGAGCTACAGGTATCTCTATTCTAGCAGTATCCTTGTAAATCTCCTCAGCAGCACCTCCAGCACAATCGCACCTTTCCTGTGATGTTCAATCAGAATGCAGTACCCAGGGTGTGGTTTAACAAGTGGTGTTGAATAACTCTAACATCACCTCCCTACTGTTATATTCGTTGTCTCAGCTGATAAAGGGAAGCATGCTCGAAGGCTTTATTGACGTGTGCAGCTATCTTAAAAAATCTGTGAATGCACACCGTTCTGCCACTGTTCAATATCCTCCTTCCAGATATTCCAGCTTTTTGGAATTTATTACACTTTTCCATATGCAATACTTAACACCTCTGTGAGCTGACTTTCATTTTCCACTCTTGTTCCAAACTGGTCAATCTACCTATATCCTTCTGCAATCCAAAGATTTCCCCCTTAAAGTCAACAAAATATCTAATTTTGGAACTATCTGCCAACATACCCTCTACCTTTAAGCCTAAAGCACAAGTGAATACCCCAGAAAACAAGGGCAGAAATCCAGGCCCTCCAGCCATTAAAATATCCATCAACAATTACTGACAAAAGACGCAAAGTGGTGCAGTAACTCAGTGTGTCAAGCAAAATATCTGGATACATGGGTAGGTGATGATTCGGGTCAGGACCCTTCTTCATACTGAACAATTACTGTTTGCTTTCTTTCTCTTGTGCAATTGTAGATGCTATTTTCCATTCTTGGATCTCATTGGCTTCGGCTTTTTTTGTTGTCAAGCCTATGACATGAGCGTTAATCAAAAACCATGCTAAAATGTAAAATCTATTTGTATCGGATTGTTACTGAACTGTGCAAAAAAAGGAATTTCATTGTACCTACGGTAGGTACATATGACAATAAAATACCATTGAATCATTGAAATGCACTGCCCTTATTGATCTTTCCTGTTGTTTCTTCAAAAATAATTAAATCGTTAGTCGTGCAGTTTTCCCACATGTTTTCCCACAACAAATCCACAGTGACTGTCCTTGATAAATCTATGTCTATTTTGAGAGTTATGTTGCACCTCAGAATTTATTCACTATCAAATTTGAATTAACCTTCTTGATTTATTCCTTTCTCTCTTTTTAAACTATAGTGTGAAGTTAGCAGATTCACCCTCTGTCGCCAATTCTGAAGCAAGCTGCATTGAAAAATAATTGCCATTGGCTTCTACAATTCCCTCTGTTGATTCTTTTCACAGGCAGGGACATTATTCATCAGGGCTTAGTGATTTACCCACTTTCAATGATGCTTTACTTCTTCTCTTAGTATATTTATCTCATCCAATATTTCTTATTCTTCATCCTTAAATACAACATTTGTATCATCCCACTCTTTTGTGAAGACAATTGAAAAATATTAGTTAAAACTTTTGCCAATGCCTTTGCCACAGTCGCCATAGAAGTTATCTTTATGTTCCTTATAGGCCTTCTTCCTTTTGCATTTTAATACTCTGAAGAAAGACCTTGATTCAAAACACTCTCTCCATAATTGCTACCTTACACAGATTCTCTCCATAGATGCTACCTTATCCAGTGAGTTCCTTCAGCAATTCAGCTTTCTTTAATGTTCCCTCTTTTCCTTCCTGATTTCCCTTTTAATCTTCCACATAATTTGAATTAAGACATCAGTGGCTAATTTCCTTTTTTGCTCTATCCTAAAATACTTCCAAAGCTGTGATTTACCCTTTTTGTTCATTTCTTCAACAGAGTCAACATAATATTCCTCCTCACATCTGATGAAGGGTCACAGACCTGAACCATTTCTGTTCTAATGCTGCCTAATTTGCTAAGTGTTTCCAGCAGTTTCTGTTTTTTATGTCAGGTATCCAGCAATTGCATTTTTTCCTTTATTTTCCTTTATTTATAGATCTGAGATGAGTTCCAAACTGCAATCACATGGGCACGATCAACCTAAATTTTCTCAGAGATATTCCTGCACAGTTCCTCCAGCACTTTGTCTTTCTTCTCTCAGAACCTTGCCTCCTGTACACAAAAAATGATCCAATACTCACACAGCCTGCGGAAGTTTTTCATTTTGCACAAGAGAATGGGTTTATTTTTGTCATTTGTATCTTTTCTTTACGGCTTTTGATATAATCGAAACTGGCAGCCGCTTCCCAAGGTTATCATCAGAAACTAAATAACTTTCCACATATATGATAATCAAGACGTTAAAAAAGACATGTCAGCACAGTGGTTCTGTCGTAGAGTGGCTGCCTTACAGCATCTGAGACCCTGGTTCAATCCTGACCAGAGGTGCTGCCTGTGCAGAGTTTGCCCGTTTTCCTTGTGACGGCATGGATTTTCTCCAGGTGCTCCGGTTTTCTCCCCATTCCTTGTGTTGCAGGTTGTTTTGTGGGGGGTGGGTTGGTGGTTGGAGGGGGGTGGGGGGGTGGGTGTTTGTTTTTGAGGTTGGGGGATTTTTGGTTGTTGGTTATCGGTGTGTGGGGTTGTGTGTGTGTTGGTTTGTGTTTTTGGTTGTGTTGTGTTTTTTTTTGTAGGGGGTTTGTAGTTTTGTTGGTGGTGTTGTTTGTTTTGTTGTGGTTTGGTTGGGGTTGTGGTTGGGTGGGGTGGGGGGGGGGTTGTGTGTTATGGGGGGTTTGTGGGTTTTTTTTGTTGGTTTGTGGGTTTTTTTGTCTTGTTATGTTTTTTTTTTGTTTTTATTGTTTTTTTGGTTTTTTTTGTTTTTTTTTTGGTGGTGTTTGTGTTTTGTGTTTTTTTTTTTTTTTTTTTGTGGTTTGTTTGTATGGGGGGTGTGGTGGGTTGGTGGGGGGGTGGTGGGGTGGGGCTGTGTGTTTGGTTGGGGGTTTTTTTGTTTTGTTTTGTGTTTGTTTTTGTTTTGTTTGGTTGGGTAGAGGGTCTTTTTTTTTTTGTTTTTTTTTATTGTTTTTTTTTTTTTTTTTTTTTTTTATTTTTTTTTTTTTGTTTTTTTTTTTTTTTTTTTTTTTTTTTCTTTTGTTTTTTTATGTTTTTTTTTTTTTTTTTTTTTTTGTGTTTTTTTTTTTTTTTTTTTGTTAATTTTTGTTTTAATTTTTTTTTTTTTTTTTTTTTTGTTTGTTTTTTTTTTTTTTTTTTATTTTTTTTTTTTTTTTTTATTTTTTTTTTTTTTTGTTTTTTTTTTTTTTTTTTTTTTTTTTTTTTTTTTGTTTTTTTTTTATTTTTTTTTTTTTTTCTTTTTTTTTTTTTTTTTTTTTTTTTTTTTTTTAATTTGTTTTTTTTTTTTTTTTTTTTTTTTTTTTTTTTATTATTGTTGTTTTTTTTTAAATTTTTTTTTTTTTATTTTTTTTTTTTTTTTTTTTTTGTTTTTTTTTTTTTTTTTTTTTTTTTTTTTTTTTTTTTCTTTTTTTTTTTTTTTTTTTTTTTTTTTTTATGTTTTTTTTTTTTTTTTTTTTTAATTTTTTTTTTTTTTTTTTTTTTTTTTTTTTTTTTTTTTTTTTTTTTTTTTTTATTTTTTTTTTTTTTTTTTTTTTTTTTTTTTTTTTTTTTTTTTTTTTTTTTTTTTTTTTTTTTTTTTTTTTTCTTTTTTTTTTTTTTTTTATCTTTTTTACTTTTTTTTTTTTTTTTTTTTTTCGGGGGGGTTTTTATATTTTTTTTTTTTTTTTTTTTTTTTTTTTTTTTTTTTTTTTTTTTTTTTTTTTTTTTTTTTTTTTTTTTTTTTTTTTTTTTTTTTTTTTTTTTTTTTTTTATTTTTTTTTTTTTTTTTTTTTTTTTTTTTTTTTTTTCTTTTATTTTTTTTTTTTTAAATTTTTTTTTTTTTTTTTTTTTTTTTTTTTTTTTTTTTTTTTATATTTTTTTTTTTTTTTTTTTTTGTTTTTTTTTTTTTTTTTTTTTTTTTTTTTTTTTTTTTTTTTAATTTTTTTTTTTTTTTTTATTTTTTTAATTTATTTTTTTTTTATTTGGGTTCTGTAAATATGTAATGGTGTAGGGGCTACAAACTAGTGTATGGCTGATTGATGGACTCGAAGGATCTGTTTCCATGCTGTATCTCTTAACTAAACTAAATTATTTAACTTCTTCCCCATGGAAAATTGGCATTGGCATGAAAAGGCTATGTGGTATTGCCGAGTATAACCGAGGGGTTATTAATTTATTGTGTTTTTTTTAGTTTTTTCATACGTTATCTTTGAGTATTGTATTTACAGGTGTTGTAAGTAAGAATTTAATTGTTCCTTTGTTGGTACATGTGACAATTAAAATATCTTGATTCTGAGAACTTGTCTCAGTCTGAAGAAGGGTCTTCACCCAAAATCTCACCAGTCCGTGTTCTCCAGAAATGCTGCCTGACCTGCTGAGCACTTGTGTCCTTTTGAGTCTTGATGCTTGACTTGAATGTGTAGGAAGGAACTGCAGATGCTGGTTTACACCGAAGATAGGCACAAGCGGATCACGCATCATCTCCGGCGAAAAGGAACCGGTGACATTTCGGGTCAAGACCCTTCTTCAAACTGAGAGTCAGAGGAGAGGGAAGCTAGAGGTATGAAAAGGTACAGAGAACAAATTAATGAAAGGTATGAAAAAAAAGAAATCAAAGCCAGCCAGATGATCAAGGAAAGGTGGAGCCCACAATGGTCCATTGTTGGCTGTGGAGAAGGTGATAACCAGAGATAGATACGGTGATTTTTTTGGGCAGATTTCTAAGCAGGACGATATTAAAACTGTCTGAAGTTTGAAGAAAGCTCTTGACCTGAAACGTCACCCATTCCTCCTCTCCAGAGATGCTGCCTGTCCCTCTGTTACTCCAACATTTTGGGTCTACCTTCGATTTAAACCAGCATTTGCAGTTCTTTCCTAGACGTTCAATATTCATGCCACTGGGTTGAATCTTGTGAAGAAGGGATCGCCACTGTGTGGACTACAACACCCAGAAGGCCACGCGGCCAGTCTCAGCGCGGACGCGGCGACTGCGGGCGGCCATGTTGTGGTCGCCCGGGCAACATGGCGGGGAGCTCGGCAGCCATTGGTGTGGCGGAGAAGCTGCAGGGACTCAACGGGCTCTTTGCGATTCACAAGAAGAAAGGCCCCACTTCAGCAGACGTGCTGAACCTCCTGAAAACTAAGCTTTTGGAAGGTATACGCGCGCTTCCGGCTCTTGATTGCCCAAAGGAGCAGCTCTCCTCCGCGTTTGCACCCACAATAACGAGGGGGACATGTCCAGTTTTCACCCAACGTGCATTAATGTTCGGCTCTCACCAAATATTTACCCGATCGCGAGGGATACGCTTTGCAGACGTGCAATGCAGTCAAATGAAAATCAAAGTAAAAACTACAGATGCTGGAAATCTGAAATAAATCCACAACCCAGTGGAAAGATTGAGCAGGATCGCTGCAGAGAGGAACTTGATGGCATTTCAGGTGCTTCATTAGAGTAATGGACCAATGCTGCAATCAGCATTAGTCACCACACGGTTAAGCTCAGGAATTTGTGGAATCTCTAATTGGAAGTTTAAAAATATGGGAGCTATCAAATATGCCACAGGGTGGGTGGATTGATTTTTAATGTTGTCAGTTATTCAAATTCATTTCTAAATTGATGACTCGTTGGACTTCTCTGCGCAATGTTGTGACAGTAAGCTATGCAAACTATGACGATCTTAGATTGACAAGGGTGCACTGATTTCAGTCAAGCAAGAGGAGAGGACAGGATAGGAGTTTGTATTGCTATTTATATTGTCAGCAACTGCAGAAAATGGATAGTGACATTTCAAGTCGGGACCCCTCTCCAGACCTGAAAACATGACCTGAAAATGTTCTATCCATTTCTCCGGTATTTTGTGTCTATTTTTGCTATAAACTAGCATCCGCAGTTCATTTTCATTGCAAGAGGATATGATATACCTTTTAATAGACACAGTGCTGGAGTAACTCAGTGGGTCAGGCAGCATTGCTCTGGAGAAAAAAGGATGGTTGATGTTTCGGGTCAGAACCCTTCAGACTTAATACCTTTTTGGTTGAAATTGGTCAATGTGCTAGTCTTCATCATTCTAGTAATTGTTAGTAACGAAGATGCAAGTTGACAATATTGCAATTTGTTATATAAGCACAGAATCACTACAGATGAGTGGAGAACTTGTGAATAAAATTGCTAGAGAAACTCAATAGGTCAGTCAGCGTCTGTGAAGGCAAAAGGATGGCAAAATTTAAGGTTGAGAACCTTCAGGCCTGAGGGTGTAGTGGGAAGATGGCCTGTATAAAGAAGAGAGGAGAGGGTGAGATAGTGGAGAGTAGGTGATAGATGGAAACATAACTTAAGAATGGCATGTGACACCATGTGACGTAGGGAATGGAAAAGGTGAACCAAGGGAGATGAAGCCAGGTAGGTGCGCTGGTGATGGACAGGTGGAACTGAGTAGGAATGTGTGATGAGCTGAAAGCAACTGGAGAGGATTTGGAGAAGGTGAACAAAGGTTGAGAGACCCAGGATGGACTAGTGGGAGCAAGAAAGGAACACACTGTAATTGGAAATGTCAGTGTTCATGCCATTGTACTGTGTCATTGGACAGCCTCATTGCTACACCTTCCACCCCCCCCCCCCCCTCTTTACCCATCAATCCCCTTCCCGCTTCCATCTATCTACACTTACCAGCCTCAGTTTCACATCCTCAATTCACCCTTGCAGCATTCACTACTGTAATCAGTACCCAGAATTTTCAGATACAGAATAACATTTGCTCTCATGGAATTTATATGAAAAAAAAGAAAATAAGTAAACACCAAATTCATTTTTTTAAACTTGTGTTTCTTGATAAGTGCAGCTTCGAGATACAGAAATTCATGACACAGACATTTTCTAGGAACTTTTCGTGCATCAAATGGGTCTCGAAATGTTGATCGCTCCTTAGGTTCCACAAATGCCACCTAACCCACTGACCTCCAGCAATTTGTTTTGCTCCAGTTTCATTAACAGGTCCTTTTCAGAATGGCAGGCAGTGACTAGTGAGTTTCCGCAAGGCTCGGTGCTGGGACCCCAGTTATTTACAATATATATTAACGATTTAGACGAGGGAATTAAATGAAACATCTCCAAGTTTGTGGATGACACAAAGCTGGGTGGCAGTGTGGGCTGAGAGAAGGATGCTATGAGGCTGCAGCATGACTTGGATAGGTTGAGTGAGTGTGCATGTGCATGGTAGATGCAGTATAATGTGGATAAATGTGTGGTTGTCCACTTTGGTGGCAAGAACAAGAGGCAAATTATTAACTGAATGGTAGGTAGACACAAAATGCTGGGGTAACTCAGTGGGGCAGCATTTGTGGAGAGAAGGAATGGGCGATGTTTCGGGTCGATCCCTTCTTCAGACTGATTATCTGAATGGTGTCAGATTAGGAAAACGAGAGAAGCAACGTGACCTTGGTGTGCTTGTATATCAGTCTCTGAAAGTAAGCATGCAGGTACAGCAGGCAGTGAAGGAAGCTAACGGCATGTTGGCCTTCATTGCGAGGATTTGAGTTTAGGAGCAAGGAGGTCCTACTGCAGTTGTACAGGGCCCTGGTGAGACCGCACCTGGAGTATTGTGTGCAGTTTTGGTCTCCGAATTTGAGGAAGGATATTATTGCTATTGAGGGAGTGCAGCGTAGGCTCACCATGTTAATTCCTGGGATGGCAGGACTGACTTATGAACGAATGGGTCGACTGGGCTTATAGTCACTGGAATTTAGAAGGATGAGAGTGGATCTTATAGAAACACATACAATTCCTAAAGGATTGGACAGGCTAGATGCCTGAAAAATGTTTCCAATGTTGGGGGAGTCCAGAACCAGGGGTCACAGTTTAAGAATAAGGGGTAGGTTATTTAGGACTGAGACGAGAAAAACTTTTTCACCCAGAGAGTTGTGAATCTGGAATTCTCTGCAACACAAGGCAGTAGAGGCCAATTCACTGGATGTTTTCAAGAGATAGTTAAATTTAGCTCTTCGGGCCAAAAGAATCGAGGGATATGGGGAAAAAGCAGGAACGGGGTACTGATTTTAGATGATCAGCCGTGATCATATTGAATTGCGGTATTGGCTCGAAGGGTCGAATGGGCTACTCCTGCACCATTTTTCCTATGTTAATGCAGCTTCCAGTTTATGCACTGCACGGACTTGCACTGCATGAGCAACATGTTCACCTCTTCAATAATATAATCTGAACACCACTGGAAAAAGAGCAGGGGAATAATTTTGTTCTGGCAAGCATATAGTTTATAGTAATCACATTGTTTGAAAAATATATATCCTTTTATTTATAAAATTGGTGCATGCTTGCTAACTGTAATTTAACTGCTAGATTTCCCAATGTTACATCAATTCAAGAGTACTTAATTGGGCGTGAAATTCTTTGCAACATTACAAAAGGATCTGTAATTGCATGTTCCTTCCTTTATTTTGTTTTGCTAAGTACCCTGTTGGCTGATTGGATGTGAACATAAAAAACTGAAATTAAAGGTGCTGATTTAGATTACCCAAGACAAGGTAAATATTTCTATCACAGCTGATTCCCAGTGTGAAATTATTTGTTGTGGGAAATTGAAGGGGATTCTGTGGTTCTGATTAGTGAATGTGGCTGAAGGGATGGATGGGATAAAAAACGTTAATTGGCACGAAATCTAGAATTCCTGGAGTGGGACAGAGGAGGTTTGATTGGAGAGTTAATTTGCGGCAAATGTCATGATGATCTTCACACAGAGTGATTGACACTTGAGTTTTTCGAATCGTGAAGGTGAAGGTGAAGCATGGGATCCAAGGAGAGATCGCTGAATGGATACCAAATTGGCTCCATGGAAGGAAGCAGAGGTTATGGTGCAAGGTTGCTTCTCAGACTGGATGCCTGTGACTAGTGGTGTGCCTCAGGGTTCGGTGCTGGGCCCGTTACTGTTTGTCATCTACATCAGTGATTTGGATGAGAACAGACAGGGCAAGATTAGCAAGTTTGCTGATGATACAAAAGTTAGCGGTTTTGCAGATAGTGAAGATGGTTGTGAACGATTGCAGCAGGATCTGGATCGATTGGCCAGGTGGGCGGAGGAATGGTTGATGGAATTTAATACAGAGAAGTGTGAGGTGTTGCATTTTGGAATGTTGAACAAGGGCAGGACCTGCACAGTAAATCAGGGGTCGGCAACCTTGTTCTGCACAGGGGCCAGAACGCATGTCTGTGAGCGGATGGCGGGCCACATCTACTACGTGTTCACATAGATCCCGCCGCCATCCTGCCCCGGATGGTAGGCATCAAATCACGTGTTCACATATATCTCGCCCCTTCGAAGATGCACCAGCACTGGCCTCTAGTTACGGGCGCTCACGAACACAGCGTACCTACAGACCATTGCCTTGGCTCTGTCCTGAAGTCGGTGGGTCAAATATGAAACTCACTCGTCCCCGGCCTATTGGCAACCCCGATCCCGACAGTGAAGCCCAGACACAGAAGGTGCCGGCTGCTTTGCGCAGGTTGCGGTAGAGCCAGAGCTCGGCCCCGCTCAGGCGCTTGGCGGCTCCACAATTGCGGCCGCCAGCGCAGGCCTCCTTGCGTTACCGCGCCTGGGCACCTCGGGCTGGGAGGTACCGGAGATGAAAGAAGTCTGTAGGCCGGATGACGATGGGGAAAAAAAAACCCACCTGCGGGCCGGATGATTTTGGGTTACGGGCCGTATTCGGCCCGGGGGCCGTAGGTTGCCGATCCCTGCAGTAAATGGTAAGCCTATCGGTAGTGTTGTAGAGCAGAGGGATCTAGGAGTACAGGTGCATGGTTCCTTGAAGGTCGAGTCGCAGGTAGATAAGGTGGCAAAAAGTTTTTTGGCAATTGGCCTTCATCACTCAAATATTATTGAGTATAGAAGTTGAGAGGTCATGTTGCAGTTGTATAAGACAGTGGTGAGACTGCATTTAGAATATTGTGCTTAGTTCTGCGCACCATGTTATAGGAAAGATATTGTCAAGCCTGAAAGGGTTCAGAAAAGATTTACGAGGACGTTGCCAGGACCAGAGAGTGTGAGCTATAGTGCAAGGTTGAGTAGGCTGGGTCTCTATTCCATGGAGTGCAGAAGGATGAGGGGAGATGTTATAGAGGTATTCAAAATGATGAGAGGAATAGATGCACAGAGTAGTGGAATCGAGGACCAGAGGTCATAGGTTTCAAGGTGAAGGGGAAAAGATTTAATAGGAATCTGAGAGGTAACTTTTTCATACAAAGGTGGGTGTATGGAACAAGCTGCCAGAGGAGGTAGTTGAGGCTGGGACTATCCCATCATTTAAGAAAGTTAGATAGGTACATGGATAGGACAGGTTTGAAGGGATATGGACCAAGCGCAGGCAAGTGGGACTAGTGTAGCTGGGACATAGTTGGCCGATTTCGGCGAGTTGTGCCGAAGGGCCTGTTTCCACACTGTATAACTCTTTGACTCTAAGCCCTGAGATTTATCAACTCCCAATGCTCATAGGAGAGCTATTTATTTCTTCATTGATTGACCTAAAAAAGATTGAAAAGCCTCAAACATCTGAATTTATTGGACTTGTATTATGTGGACGTCAGCAGACCAAACTTAAATGTGTTGCATTTTGGTATATAGTACTGCCATTGTGTCTCGCTAATTGGAAGCTGTGGGGAATGAGAAGTCATTGTGACATTTTGATTGGAAGACGCTGCTCTCGGGTTGTTAACTGATTTCCGATCAAAATGGCAGTTGCCTTTGGGATTTCAGTGTTCTCATGTGGCATTTCTTCTTATCTTGAATTTGTCCTTTTCTGGTGCATATGTTTTCAAGGTGTGTGATGCAGATTGTACAGTGCCCTTCATAATATTTGGGACAAAGACCCATCATTTATTTATTTTCCTCTCTATTCCACAATTTGTGATTTGTAATAGAAAAAAAATCACATGTGGTTAAAGTGCACATTGTCAGATAAAGGCCATTTTTATACATTTTGGTTTGACCATGTAGAAATTGCAGCATTGTTTATACATATGCCTCCATTTCAGGGCACCATAATGTTTGGGACACAGTAATGTCATGTAAATGAAAGTAGTCATATTTAGTATTTTGTTGCATATCCTTTGCATGCAATGACTGCTTGAAGTCTGCGATTCATGAACATCACCAGTTGCTGGGTGTATTCTCTGGCGATTCTCTGCCAGGTCTGTATTGCAGCCATCTTTAGCTTATGCTTATTTTGGGGGCTAGTCCAAGATGTTCCAAACAGTTGATTTTGGTAAGCCTAAGGTTTGGCTGATGTCTCTATAACAGTTTTATTCTTGTTTCTCAGTCTCATAATGGCTTATTTGACTTTTATTGGCACAACTTTGGTTCTCATGTTGATAAACAGCAATAAAAAAGATGATGAAAAGACTGGAGGAAAGACTAGCTGCTGAGAGCTCTCTTATACCTGCATTAAGGAGACAATTAAACATACCTGAGCAATTATAAACACCCGTGAGGCCTTGTGTCCCAAACATTATGGTGCCCAGAAATGGGGGGGGGGGGGAACTATGCATAAACACGGCTGTAATTTCTACATGCTTATACCAAGCCAATTAACCTACAAACCTGTACTTCTTTGGAGATAAAACTGAATATTCTGATAACGCTCTGCAGAATACCAAATGATTCCCAGCATCTGTATTTTTTAACATTTCAATTTATTGCAAAATTGTTGAAGTGATTTACAGCATCTTTGATCTGAAATGTAATAAATCTTCTCTGTAACAGTGCAGTACGGAGATAACTGATTTAAAACATTTTAATTGTGCTGGTTTAAACAGAAGCCGGCATTAAGCAACATCGAAAGAAAAGAAAGAAACAAGTTCTGAAAATGGGACATGGAGGAACCCTTGATAGTGCAGCTTCGGGCGTACTTGGTAAGAGATGACAATGTACTTAAGAATTAAGGAAAGTAGAGTTTCTTTTTGGCTGTTTTTATTGGCTATTGTTTTAGGTTTTGTTGTCACAATCCATGTGCAGTCATATTATTTTGCCAGCTTTGAACATGTTCATGTATGTACCAGAAAATGCATTACAAGGATGTTTTGCAGTCAAAACCTGCTTGCTCTGCTGATTTTAATTTGAACATTAATAGCATGCAATGTTCTTGAGTCGAGCAGAATCTACCACCTGGTAAGGCTGATGATTTGTGGTACATGCAAATATCTCCCTTTACTTTTTTTTTTGTACATAGAAGTGGAAAGCAGCTGAACCAGGCATTCTGCTGATTTAAAAATTTATGTATATCTGGTTTATATATATCTAGGGAAGTCTTCAGAAACATTTTTTTAAAGTGTGAAGGCAATCAGTCATGTTCCATTAGGTATTGATTTTGAGTACACTTGAAGTAACATAAATCTGGACAACTTCATTAAGTGGATTTACATTCTAATTGAGTCTACAATCTTGCTTGTATTTTCATATTTTTTCACTCGTGTTTACAGCTTCCAAATAATTAAAATTATGTACTTTTGATATTTTATTGTTTCAGCACAATGGTAGACCTGGTATCTCGCAGTGCCAGAGACTCGGGTTCATAGAACATAAAACAGTACAGCACAATAACAGGCCCTTTGGCCCACAATGTTTGTGCCAAACATAATGCCAGCCCCAATTCTTAATTGCCTGCACATAATCCATGTCCTTCTGTTCCTTATGAATGTCCATATGCCTATTCAAAACTCTTTTAAATGTCACTCTTGTACCTGCCCCTACCACTATCCCTGGCAGTGTGATCCAGGCACCCCCTTTGTAAAAAATAAACTTGAGCCGCACATCCTGGGAAAAAAGTTCTGACTACCTATGGCTCTCATAATTTTGTATACTCTATCAGGTTCCCCCACAACCTCTGGGGTTCTAGAGAAAATAATCCAAGTTTGTCCACCCACTCCTGTAGCTAATACCCCAGAATCCAGGCATAATTCTGGTAAACCTCTGCACCGTTTCCAATGCCTCCACGCCCTTTGTATTCTAGGGTGACTAGAACTGCATTCATATACACACGCACGCACGCAACTGAACTTTACAGTTTTCAGGCTCCTCTACCACCTGATGGGCTTCCTTCATGACTTTGAACTTGACCTTGGGTGCTGTCTATATGGAGTTTGCATGTTCTCCATGTGACAGCGTGGGTTTTCTCCCACATCCCAGACGTGTGAGTTTGTAGGTGAATTGGCCTCTGCAAATTGCCCCCAGTGCATAAGGAGTGGATTAGATAGTTGGATAAAATAGAACTAGCGTGTTCAGGTGATTGATTGACGGTGTGGACTCAGTGGGTTGAAGGGCCTGTTTCCATGCTGTATCTCAAAACACAAATCAAACCATTCTTAAGGTCCATATTTCGTAATTGTCTTAATCATAGATCCCTCCATTGTAACACAACAATTAATCTTTGAAAGTTGGTGACGAAACCCTCAAGTTTCACATCAAACTTTTAATTTCAAAATTTTCAAAATCATCTGCATTACCTGCATTTAATCTGTTTTTTCCCATGATTGAAACTGATTTGCACATGGTGATCCAGATGGGGTCCAATCATTGAGTTACACACCAACAATGCAACGCCTTTTGATTTATACTTCAGATTTTTGATAACTGCAGCTGAGCCCTGGGTAATGTTTGGACGATTTATTTATCCATTCTGGCCCCAAGACCTCCGTCTTTTTTTTAAAACATTTTTTTTAAAGAAAAAGAATAGAAAGAAAGAGAGTGAAATAGTTGAAAAGAGTTGTGATAGTGAAAGAACGTGCCAAAAGGGAGAAGAAACCCTTGGTAAAGAATTAGAGAAAGGGGGTTAAGAGATAGACCCTAAAAAAAAGAAGGAGAAAAAAAAGGAAAAGAAAAGACAGTTATTCTGTTATATATGTCACACAAAAGGAATCCACCAACTCCATAGTTTTTCATCCCCCCCACCCACCAAGGCCCGAGGTACTCCTGCACCCTATCTTTGTAGCAATTCTATAAATGCAGACCACGTCTGAAAGAAGCGTTCTGATTTTCCTTCGAGGCGGAGTCTCGTATCTTCCAGATGTAGTGTTTCAAACATAGTTGAAATCCACATATTTATTGTTGGTATAGGAAAATTTTTCCAGAATTTTAGGATTAGTTTTTTTCCTATTATTTAGCCATAATCAAATAAATTCTTTTGATACGCATTTAATTCCGGACTACCTTCCGTCATTCCGAAAATAATCCAATCTGGTTTTGGTGTCATTTTTATTTTAAACACTTTTGTGAAAATTTCAAAGATTTCAATCCAAAACCTTTGAATTTTTGTACAAAAGATGAATGAGTGCGCTATCGCAGCTTCTTGACAGTGGCATTTATCACAAATTGGTGAAACGTTAGGGAAACATTTATTTAGTTTTTGAGTAGTATAATCTATGTATAATTTTAAATTGTATTAAAGTGTGTCTTACGTTAATTGAGCATTTGTGCACATTTAATAAGTATTCTTTCCATCTTTCATTGGAAAATTTTTATGCTTAGTTCGTTATCGTTTTCCCCCCACTCACCTCTAATACCTTCCATTGTTGGTATATTACTTTACTGCATTTAGTATAATATTATATATATGTGAAAATAAATTTGGTGATTCCGCCTTTGTATTCATTAACTTCATCATAAGTCTAAATGGCATTGTGTGAAATTCATGTGCATGTTTTTTCAAATAATCACATATTTGGGAAATATTTAAAATACTGATTGTATACCCAGATTGTATTTTTAGTTGTAATTGTTTAAATGATAATAGTTTTTCCCCCGTATCATACAAATCCTCCCAAAGTTTTAATTCCTGCTCTTTCCCATTGTAATGAATGCTTTGTCTATAATCGAGGGTTTTAAACAGAGGGTTATTAGCATAGGAGATAGGAGAGATAAGTTTCTTAATTTTTAAATTATATTTTATTTGTTTCCAAATTCTGATTGTACTATGTATAAATTGGTTTTTTGTTGTAGTTTGTATTATTCACCGTCATTGGTGAAAGAAGATCGCACCAGATATTAAAGGGGGAGCAGTCTCTTTTTTTCCATAATGATCCATATCCAGTTGATGAAGAGCATTATCCAACAATTGAATCATACTTCTAAATATTACCGACCAATAATAATACATTTTTTAAAATTAGGGAGTGCTAATCCCCCTACTACTCAACTTTGGGTTTATTCAGGTGTGTCTTTGTATTCTATAGGTCTTATAATCCCAAATAAAATTTGTAATATCTGAGTCCAATTTAAAAAAAACATTTTGGGTAGATATAGTGGCATTGATTGGAACAAGTATAGAATTTGTGGTAGAAAAATCATTTTTATGGCGTTTATTCGACCTATTAAGAACATCGGGAGCGTTTTCCAGAATTTAATTAAATTATGTAATTTCTTGAGTACAGGGTTATAGTTTTAATGCCCAAGTATTTAAAATTTTCCCCAGATATTTTAAAAAGAAATTGTACGAGATGTGTAGAATCTTTCGGTTTTATTGACATGATTTCACTTTTATTCCAGTTTATTCTGTAACCTGAAAATGAACCGAAATCCTCAATTAAATTTAAAATGTTGGGTATAGTGATATGAGGCTATGTGATATACAAAAGTACATCATCAGCGTATAATTATATTTTTTTTGTTTTTTAATTGTTTGAATATTTGTCTTATATATACGTGGATATTCGGTGAGTTTTCTAATACTTTCAGCTTAGTGGTTCAATTATGAGGGCAATAACAATGGTGATAATGAACAACCTTGTCTATTACCCCTTGACAGTTGAATTTCGTGGATAAAATATAATTATTTAGTTAATATTCTGGCCGTTGGCTTATTATATATTAATTTAATCCATTGAATGAAATTCTCTCCCAGTTTAAATTTTTGCAATACCTTAACCATATACTTCCATCCAACCTGATCGAATGCTTTCTCTGCATCCAGCAAAATAATTGCGAGATTTGGATCTTTAGTTTGGTGTGAGTGCATTATATTAAGCAGAAGTCTCAAATTGTTAAATTAATGTCTCTTAGGGATAAAGCCCGTTTGATCCGGAAGTATTAGTTTAATGGCTTACTTCTTGCTAATATTTTCGCGAATATTTTTTGATCTGTATTTAACAACGCGATAGCTCTATAGGATCCAGGTTCTTCCTCATCTTTATCTTTCTTAAGTATTAATGTAATCGTAGATTCTGCTGGTATATCAGGTAATATTTGTTCTCTGAAAGCATGTGTGTACATTTTCTGTAGACGAGGACTAAATATAACGTAAAAACTTTTATAGAATTCATTACTAAATCCGTCGGGACCTGGTGTTTTTCCATTTTTTAATGAAAATATTGTTTCTTCTATTTCCGTCATTTGAGATTTGTGCTCCCCAATTCCTCTTGTTCCTGCAATTCTAGTATTTGGGAAGATTGCAATTATCCAGAAACTCAGTGATTATGTGTTGGTGTCCCGTTGTCGTTTGGGATGTATAACAAATTCTCATAAAAATTGCCACAAATCTTTATATTAATTTCATTCGGTAAATGTTAATACTTCCCCCTTTGTCGGATTTAATCTTTGAAATCGTGTGTTCCTTTTCTTCTCGATTTTTTTAATTGGCGTGCGAGAAGTTATGAGGCTTCTCCCCCCAAATTCAATACTGTTCCTGTCTAGTAATTTGGAATATCTTATAACTTTCTCTGATAGTAAACTTTATTTAATTTGAATTTTAGTAGTAATATAGTAATTTTTATGTGTTTATCCATGACGGGTCTTTAGCATTATCTATATCCAATTGTCTAATTTGTTCCTCTAGCTGCCGTTGTTCATTCTTATTTTTTTTATTCTGAAAGGCTTGGTATGAGATTATAACACCTCTAATAAAAGCTTTGAAAGATTCCCATAATAATGTAGGTGGTGTGTCAGGCGTATCATTTATTTCGAAAAAAAGATCCATTTGCTGTCTTAGATATATACTCCCTAGCGGGTCTATTGGGGGTTATACCTCCAGAACGATGTATTCTTAGACATGCCTTTTATTTTAAAAAAAAGTTAGGAGGGAATGATCTGAAATCGTATTTGTGTGGTATTTTGGGTTAAGAGTATACAGAATTAATTTTGTGTCTACCAGGAAATAATCTATACGTGAGTAAGTCTTGTGTACCGATGAATAAAACGAATATTCCTTGCCTGTCGGATTTGCAATCCTCCAAACATCGGTAATATTTGTAGTTTTTAGTATATGTGTTAAAAAAGTCACTAGTTTTAGAATTTCGTATTACCTTGTTTGTTTTGACTGGATTTCTCTAAATAAGGATCTAAGACCAACAGTTAAATCTCCCCCAATTATAACATTCTGGTAATTATATTCTGCAATTATATTCAAAATGTTATTAAAAAAAATGTGGATTATCAAAGTTAGGAAGGGCATATATATTACCAATCGTGACAGGGATTGCATGGATCTTACCAAGGAACTATCAAATATCTCCCATCCCCATTATATGTTAAGGTATTTTTTCTGTTTAAAAAACGGTAATCTTTGCGAATCATGAATGGACGTGCCTCTGAATTTTGACGTTTATGACGAATGAAAAGTTTGACCTATCCAGTTTGGCCCTCAATCTAACTTGATCTTGAACTTTAAGATGTGTTTTCTTTTCTTGGAGGAAGATAACATCTGACTTAAATGCATTCAGCTGTGCTAAAATCTTACCCCTTTTAATACGTTCGTTCCAATATTCCAACTGCAAAATGAAATTCCTCCTGATTTATTTGTTAGTGTCATGCATTTGACTAGGTTTTAGTACCTATGTATCTTGTGGTGCATCCATACCTCAGGTCTTTAAGCAACGGGGGAACAGTCAACCTACCAAATTCAAATTTCAGTTTGTGGATTTCTTTTGCATTATCCTTGAATAAAAAAAAACACATTGATTAATTGTGATAGTTAAAAAAACTAGTAAAAGTGAAAATACAGTGACCGAGCTTGTCGGCACTGTAATAAGTGGCTCACCTGTTTGGTGGGAGAAAAACATTGTATCGACTAACGTTAGTCGATGTTAATAAACAAATCGCTCTCCGGCTTCCCTTTCAATATAATATACATAACCTGTACTATAACCGAGCCAATTCCCAAATGAACAATATAAATATACCTAATTGCAATACATATATCCATTTCATATGTATTCCCCAAATATATCTAACTGTTTTTATCAACAGAATGATTTAAGCATCAGTTTTTACCTCGATAATTATCAGCTATTGGTTGAAGGGCTACCTAGGGGCAGGCTTCTGGATCTGAGAGCCAGGAGCCCGTCATTCCCCCCTACACAACCCGTTATAAATCTGTTTACAACAACTTATTAAGATATTAAGTAATAGATTGTAAATCAGCCCCTACTACCGATCTGGTTAATATTGGTCATTACAATTTCTATGATAGTATTCAATGTTTAAGTGTTAAAAGAGTTATTTCTATAACATTAGGTTATTCATTAAACATTTTAAAAAACCACTGTAATTGCTCTGTTCAGATTATATTGTAAAGCTCTGAATTTAGTGTTTATCTTTTTCCACTTCACTTGGAACCCAGTATGTCCGGATGAATTCACATTCCCTCATAAGCCCGTCGAGTCTAGACACAGGGAGAGTTCCATCTTCTGTTGAACACATTTCATGTTAAATAGTAAAGAGAGAGAGTGTCCCATTCAGTACAGCTTTTCAAGTTACTTTATTCTGTTCCACGATGGTTAAAGGCATATTATATGCGCTCTCTCCCTGATTTGTAAACGATTTTTGCTGATCATTGTAAGAAATGCACCATTCCGCGGAAAGTAGACTCCAATCTGACACCCTTCACGCCTTGGAGCGCTGCTTATAACCTTGAAAGAACTGATTTCTTTTTTGGACCACTTCATAGGGGTAATCTCTAAATATTTTTAAAGATTGTCTGCTCGATTTCAGTGGTACTGCCATATTAATATTACTCATCACCTCTCCACGCCAGAGATGTCCTGAAATTTCACAATGATCTGACGTGTGTATTCTGAGTCTTTTTGGTTTTTTCTTTGAATCTCGGAATTCGATGTACCGCTTCAATTTTCGGAAGGTTAGGAAGATTGAGAGCTTCTTTAATTAGATCCCAGCAGCAAACTCCCGAGGGTTATCTCCCTCGGCTTCCTCGGGTACTCATACTAGTCTTAGATTAAAGCGTCTTGAACGAGTTTCCAAGTCTAGGCACTTATCCGAACATTTTGCCAGCTGTTTTGCAGTGAGGTCATGCTGCGTCTTCATTTTCTTTAATATCCTCCTCGGCCATTCGTCCCATCTCCTCCTCCACTCTTTCATTGTTTTCAACATATGAGGCGACAGTCTCATGCACTGCAACAAACTTCTTATTAGTGTCTTCTTCCCCCTTGTCCATTCGCTCCAATAGTTCAAACTCTCACATCTTCAATTCTTTTTATTACGGTGTTGTGATCGCAGACTCAATAACTTTTCAAATTGCCCGTAATCGAATTCAGCATTAGCTTATCTGTCATATCTTTCATCATTTTTTCCATGTCATTCCGTCCACCTTTTTTCATCTTACCAGTTCTCTTACCGTTTGCTTTAAGTCCTCCAAGTCTTTCTCCTTATCTGCCTTATTTAGCCATAGCTCTTTTAGACATATCGGAAGGCAGTTTTCCTTCAAGAGCACCATCAAAAGTCGATTCTCCAAGCTCTTCAGGCTCTATCTCAGTGCTGCAGTATATTTTTGAAATGCTTCTCTGAGGACTCTGAGCAGAAATCGGATTCTGCATTTAAAGGGTTAAATCCAGAGTTTAATGCACAGCACTTATTGTTGACGCCATCAGCAGAGCATTCAAGGCCTCCGATAACCTTTTTTAATCGGTCCCAATCTCTAAATCCAGTTTTAATGCAAAAAATTGCAAATTTTCGGGAGCGAAGCTATGTGTGGCGACTGTTACCAAAACATGGCACCACCGGAAGTCCGAAGACCTACGTCTTGATAAGCATGCTGCACCATGCTTTTAATCATTCCTGTTGTCATTTCAGATTTGCTTAATTTCTTTCTATCTGTGCATGTTAATAATTACTGCTATCCTTCATTATTTTCCTTCAGTGGTTGGAATTGGAAATGGGACCAAAATGCTCAGTGGAATGTTATCCGGCTCCAAGGTTGGTACCATTATTTATTCAAGTCAAGTCGAGTTTATTGTCATATGCATGGGTTTGGTGAGATGCAGCTGCAATGAAAATCTTGCCTGCAGCAGCATCACAGGCAACATACAAAAATATAAATGACACTAAAAGTAAACGGGACAGCAAACAGAAACATTATCTGTGAAAAGAGGACATTGGTGCAAAACATAGTTTACAAACAAGTCCGTGGCAGTGTAAGAGATGGTGTAGTTTTCCATGCTGAGGAAGAATTAGAGCTGTGTAGATTGATGAAAAAATCTGTTGGTTTCAGTAAAGTCATTGTTCCCAAACCTCATGGTGTGGGACTTCAGTCTTTTGTATCTTCTGCCTGATGGTAGCAGTGAGAAGAGGAAATGGCCAGGATCTTTAATGATTGACGCCATTGTTTTGAGGCAATGCCTCGTAGATGCTTTCAGAGGTGGTAAGGGCTTCTTCTTTTTTCGTGTGGCGTGCACAGCCTAAAGTTGTTGGATAACTTGTTCTATTTGATCTTCCGTTTGTGCACGTCGAGTTGATTGCATTAGTCGAAACAGGGCGGACCACGTGCAGGTTGCAATATCCCACCCCGTGGTAAGGGCTGTGTCGTAATGGACCGTGCTCTGTCCATTACGCTCTGCAGCAACTTCCATTTCTGTGTGCTGGGATTTCCATACCAGGGCCATTCTTTGGAAAGTGAACCAAAATGTCACACACGTTACCAAATGGCATCACATAAAGTAATACATTTAAAAATTCTTGCAAGAGATTAATCTTATTCATTGCTATTTTCCTACCTACCGAACTATAATGCATGTCTGCTAAAGATATGAACATTCTAGTTTTTTTAAATTCAGCAGAGTTTGTAAGATAAAACTGAGTTATAAAAAAAATGCTTCCGTGTCAGGTCACACACGTGACCAGCTGTATTTGATCTCTGACCCTAAACAAACATTGAGCATAAAATAAATATCTCACTTGATAAAACTTTGAAAAATATGAATCATACATACAGTTCAAAATAATGTACCTGTAATGCTTTCAGAATTAGAAGATTCCACAATTTCTCATATGTTTGGTCACACTAGTGACTAAGAATGGGCCACCCGCCCATGATACAAGTAGTGGGGATACTTTGTCCGGTACATCTGTAGAAGCTTGTGGACTATTTGGAGACATGTCAAATCTCTTTAATCCTCTGAGATAGTAAAGGTGCAAGTGCATCTTCTTTATGATTGCATCTATATATTGGGCCAAGATGCTAACGCTCAGGAACGCCCAGAACCTACTAACTCTGTCCACTGCTGGGACATGATCACCTAACATCCCCTTTCTGAAGTCAATGATTAGTTCCATGGTTTTGTTAATTCTGAGCAAAAGGTTATTGTTGCAGCACCACTCAACAAACTTTCTATCTCTCTCTCTCCTGTACGTTGACTCCTCATCATTGGAGATTCGTCCAATAAAAATGACGAATTTACAGATGGCATTGGAGCTAAGCTTAGCCACGCAGTCATGGCTGTAAAGCGAGTAGGGGTAGGAGTAGCCTCTTGAAGCACCATTATAGTGGATGTAAGTGCTATCCGATGGTAATTATTGAGGCAGGTGTCCATCCTCTTCTTGGGATACAATGGGATAGATGCTCTCTTGAAGCAGGTGTTAAACTCAGACTGCAAAAACAAGAGGCTGAAGATATTTGTTAAGGGCCTGTCCCACTTAGGTGACTTTTTAGGCGAGTGCAGGAGACTCTGCACTCGCCACATGGTCGCCACATGTTCGCTGGTGGTCTCTAGTGAGTCTCCTTCATGGTCGAGAGGAGTTCCCGCATTCTGGGAACTAGTCATGGCCTCAGTCTGGTCGCAGCAAATTTTTCAACATGTTGAGACATTTTCTGCAACCAAAAATTGGTTGCCATGGAGAAAATCGATACTTTTATAGTCGTAGGTGCAGTGGTAGAGGGGTCGCCATGTTGTTGTAGGTAGTCGAGGTAGCCGGAGGTAGTTTTAGTTAATCTCCTTTGCAGACCGGTCATTTTCATTGGGGGGAAGAAAAACATAAGCACGAGTTTTCAGAACCAAGGAAAACCGACCGGTAATGTTAAATGCCTGCTAAACATCACTGCTGTGTATCTCTGGCTTATTAAAAGTTATCTGGCTTCTAAAAAGTGTCTCCACTCCTTCCCCCCCCCCCTTCTTCTCCCCCTCCTTTCTCCTCCCCCTCCTTTCTCCTCCCCCCCTCCTTTCCTCCTCCTCCTCCCCCCCCCCCTCCTCCCCCCTCCTCCTCCCCCTCCTCCTCCCCCCTCCTCCTCCCCCCCCTCCTCCTCCCCCCCTCCTCCTCCCCCCCTCCTCCCCCCCTCCTCCTCCCCCCCTCCTCCTCCCCCCCTCCTCCCCCCCCTCCTCCCCCCCTCCTCCTCCCCCCCCCCCCCCTCCTCCTCCCCCCCCTCCTCCCCCCCCCCCTCCCCCCCTCCTCCTCCCCCCCCTCCTCCTCACCCTCCTCCTCCCCCCTCCTCCTCCCCCCCTCCATCTCCCCCCCATCTCTTCCCCCCCCATCTCCTCCCCCCCCTTCGCTTCCCCCCCCCATTCTCCTCCCCCCCCCTTCTCCCTCGCCCCCCCCTTCTCTCCCTCCCTGCTCTTTTAAAGGACTTACCGTACACTGTGCTAGCCGTCTTTAACCTTCCTGTTCATCGTGGTGTGGGTCTTTATCATCTTGGCTTTGCACCGTGTGAATTTCAGACAGCGCTCCCCCGCTTTCCCTTGCCCCCGCCTTTGCGATGTGTTTGTTCCGATCTGACGGTCGCCGTTCCAGTTTGCGGTTTTTCAGGCGAGTGCCTCGAGCTTGCAGGTCTCAGGCAGTCTGCTGATAATTCGCCTATGTGGGACAGGCCCTTTATTAATTTCACTGAAGCAGAGGATTCAATATTTAATTCTCTAAAATATTCTTCAGTGAATTTGGTTATCATGCTCAGTGAATTTATTTCTATTTAATGATTGTAAATATATTTTTGCACAAAAAGGGTGGTGGGTGTATGGAACAAGCTGCCAGAGAAGGTAGTTGAGGCTGGGACTATCGCAACATTTAAGAAGCAGTTGGACAGGTATATGGATAGGACACGTTTGGAGGGATATGGACGAAATGCAGGCAGGTGGGACTAGTTTAGCTGAGACATGTTGGTCGGTGTGGGGAAGTTGTGCAGAAGGACCTGTTTCTACACTGTATCACTCTATGACTATCAATATATAAAGACAGTTTTGTTAAGCTTTTGTATTAATATCCCCCATTCATAAAGTCATACAGCACAAAAACAACCCCTCAAGTCCACCTTGACCAAGATACCCCAGTCTGAAAAAAGGGTCTTGACCCGATACGTCACGCATTCCTTCTTGCTAGAGATGCTGCTTGTCCCGCTGAGTTACTCCAGCATTTTGTGTCTCTGCACCATCTACACTTGTCCCATCTGCCTGTGTTTGGCATAGGCCTCTAAACCTTTCCAATCCATGTACCTGTTCATATGTCTTTTGTACCTGCCTCAACTACCTCCTCTGATAGTTTATTCCAGATACCTACAGCCCTCAGTTTCCTATTATATCTTTCCTCCCTCATCTTAAACCTATGTCCTCTGTTTCTTGATTTCCCTACTTTGTGTAAAAGGCTCACTGCATCCACCATATCAATTCCCCTCAGGACCTTATGCACCTCTGTAAGATCAGCCCTCAGCCTCCTGCACGCCAAGAAATAAAGTCCTCGTCTGCCAAACCACGTCCTAAAGGCCTGGTAATTAGCACGTAAATCTTCGCTACACTCGTTCCAGCTTAATGACATCCTTCCCATGGCAGGGTGACCAAAATTGAACACAATACTCCAAATGTTGCTTCACCATCATCTTGTACAATGTAACATAACATCCCAACTTCTATCCTCAGTATTTTGACTGATGAAGGCCAATGTACTGAAAGTCTTCTTGACCACCCCTATCTACATGTGACACCGCTTCCAGGGAACTATGCACCTGCACTTCTAGATCCCTCTGCTCAACAGCATTCACTGAAGATCCTGCTATGGGTTGACTTCCATGAATGCAACACCTCAGACCACTTTCTCAACTGGTCAAAATCCTGCTGTAATTTATGATAACCATCTTTGCTATCGACAATACAACCCACTTTCGTGTCATCTGCAGTTCACTGAAGCTTCAATTGAATTATTGATCTATTATAGAATTGTTCGTGTACATTCAAAAATAGGTGACTGTATTTACTTTTTCTTTCCTGGGCAGTATCTTTATCTATATGCATATAATGTACTTAATTATATTAATTGAAACCTCTGCAGATGGTCACCACTCTTTATTTTGTAAGACATGGCAAAGGCAGAGGAAAGACTTGCGTTCCTATTTTTGAAAAAAATTAATGTAATAATTCTTCAATAGCTTATTTTTATCTAGGTTTAAACCCAGTTCTGAAAGAAATACTATGTATGTATTTCTACATCATTCCAAACTCACATGTAGAGGTTCAGCACAAAAGGAGGTTCTAGTTCACCAAATCCATGATGACTATTTACACTAATCCCATTTTATTCCCCCACATTCTCATCAACTCCCCCAGATTCTATCATTAACTTTATAGTGCCCAATTAATCTGACCTGCATATCTTTAGGATGTGGAAGGAAACACGTACACACAGGGTAGTGTGTGCAAACCCCACACAGACAGTATTGCAGAGCTGCCAAGCAGTATGGATTTTCTGTATTTTGTACAGAAATGCGATTAGAATACAGATGTACGATTTTGCGTTGTTAAATACGGATTTTAAATACGGACTTCAGTTCAGTCTGAAGAAGGGTCTCGACCAGAAACGTCACCCATTCCTCCTCTCCAGAGTTGCTGCCTGTCCCGCTCCAGGTTTAAACAGAGCGTTGTCAGTTTAACGCATGGGAATTTAAACAAACCTCTGTTGGTTCTAAATATTGGCTGGAGCTACCGGCTGGAGCGTTATGGGCTTTAAACATAGCGCTATGGCCACAGCGCTATGGGTCACATACTGTTCAGGAAAATTCTCGTGTAACAGTGAGTCTTTGGAATTCCCTTTCTCAGTGGAAGTTGAGCCATTGATTATTTTTCAGGCAGTGGTAGAATTATGGATACGCCTAGTGGTGAAAGGTTACCAGTAGGATTGCCGTCACATTGGGATTGGCCTTGATTTTACAGAATGGTGGGTGGGCTCAAGAGGGAGAGAGGGAGGGGTGGAGAGAGGGAGAGGATGGAGAGGGGAGGGAGAGAGGGCGAAGGAGGGAGAGAGGGAGGGAGGGAATAAGAGAGGTAGGGAGAAAAAAGGGGAGAACGGAGGAAGCGAGTGGGAGGGAAAGGGAGGGGAGGGGATAGAGGGTGGGAGAGAGGGAGGGTGGGAGGGTTTAGAGAGGGGGGGGGGGCGAGGGAGGGAGTAGGGGGCTTTCAATATGGCTTCTACATCATCATCTGGTGCTAAAAGCAGGAAGCAGCTGTTCAAAAAGCAGTATACAAAGAGATGGCAGTGAATGCATTGTCAAGTAAGGTGCGTAGAAGGCATGTCAATTGGTAGCAAAGTTATGCATTCTTACATGGGTATGACCGCACAAAAAAAACAATTCAGCAAAATGGTACCTCGTAAAAATACTGATTTCCTCAGCAAAATACTGATTTTCAGGTACTAGAATACTGAAATGCTCTGACAAAACTTAGCAGCTCTGGCGTTGGCGGTCAGGATTTATCCCGGACCAACCCCATTTCACTGGGGGTGGAAATAATTTCTGTAATTACATGTAAATTAGTTGTTTCGTGCTGCATGAGTTTAGCGGCTGGTCAGTTCACTCATGCAACATTAAAGGACTAAATTATTTGTACCACACAAATTATTTTTTCTTGAATGTTTGACTAATAGTTGAGCCATCGATTTAATGAATGGAATCCTTGCTCTAAAATAAAGATGTCAATGGGGGTGCTGGATTAATAGTCATGTCTGATATTTAAGTGCAATTGAGCTTTCTGTGGTTCTGTCAGTAACTTCATTTTTGTGAAAGTCATATCTGTGCTTGGAGACATCCATTTCAATGTGCATTTCATGTACTTTTCCACAGTTGGTGCTTAGTCCAGGCTCTGGAGAGAGACTTTCAAAAGTCTCTGGTATAGTTATCTCAGAATACAGATTGTCAATCTTGATTTATTTTGAGTCCAAGCCACAAAGGTGGAAAAGTCTTCCAGCACTCTCAACTTGTTAGATATCTGTGTTTCGCAATAGGTTTTGACATTTTATAGAAATTTATTCAGTTTTGGTGATCTTAAAACTTTAACAGTCAAACAACATGTTTATAGATGAGGAAGCTTTGTTGTTTGTTTTAGTCACTGATCTGATCAGTGTCATGGTAATTACATTGTTATTGAAAGATCAACCTGAAACAGTTTTCTTTTGTCAGTTGTATTATTACTGCAACCACTCAGTAGTTCACCATCTTGTACATTTATTTAAAATCACACAGACCAAAAGTGCATTATCCTTTATGTGCCTTTTGGAGTGTTCATCTTGTTGGTTACCATAAACGTTCATGGTGATACAGGAAATTGATAACCGATTTGCATTTGCTACTGTATTCTATTATTAACTTTTGTTTCTCTTATGTTTGCTTTGAAATTTTTCAGAGAATGAGTCACAAGCTCATCCTTTAGCATAGCACCACGTGCTTGTGCTGTGATCAGGACATGGCAGTGTTTGGCTCCTTCTCAATTGCACCAAGCCTGTCAGTAAATGTGATGAAATAATTTTCTAATCTCTCTTCTTAACATGTTTCTTTTTATTGTAAGTCAAGAGTAACTGATAAAAAGAAGAGACTACAAAGGGCAGGCCCTGCACAGACTACTTATCCACTGGATTAATAGATATTTATCATTTCACTGCCAGTAACATTGATCTCCCATTCCACTGTTGCAGACTTCAGCATTTTAAATTAAATTTCCCATATTGAGTGAGAGGGTTGTGACTTTTGGGCAGCTCCCTGGAGGGAAGAAAGTCTTGAATCTCCTTAAAGATGGTGCTTCTGTTCATTGAAAAGCTTTGATAAAAAAATTGCAATTGGCTTTATGAGAGAGTGGTGGCGGGGAAGAGAAAACGAGGAGTTAATTATCTTGTTATCTGCCATGCATGTATATATGTGCATTTTTTAGAATAATTACAATCCCTCACATTTCAACCTACATCAAAATAGCGCACAGTTAGAAAACTGATGTGTCTCCATGTTTTTAGTATTTTTATTGCACAGCAGGTAACCTGTACAATAAGGCAGATGGAATGTTTTGATGTGTTACAATACATTCTGTATTTGAAAGGTTAATTTTGTAATATCTGATTACAATTTTAATAGGTTTATAGATCACATAATGCAAAAGGTTAACATTCATTGAGTGAACAGCTACCCTATTTGATTTTGTGCTCATGTAATCAATGTCTTTCCATACTTCTGACCTCATCCATACTTCGGAGTGAGGTCAGAGGACAAATGTATTTAAACATTATTTAGTTTGTCGTGTGGGCATTGCCTGTTTGTAGATCAATCTGATGATTAGCTCAGCATTAACTGTTCAACTGTCATTGACCCCTGTTGAGAGAACAATGGGGATGGCCATAAGTGAACGGCTCTGATGCTTCAGTTCATTGCAATTATTACAAATTGGATTTGATGCTTATTGTATATAAGCTGGAAGCTGACTGGAACTTGTATAATAGGCAACTGCGACCTTAGCCATGGAAGGTTGAAGGTATTAGAAACATAGAAAAGTACATCACAGGAACAGGTCATTTGGCCCACAGTGTCTCTGCCGAACATGATGCCAAGCTAAACTGATCTCATCTACCATTACATATCTATAACATGCATATCTATACATAATTAAAACTCTGATCTCGTGCTCTTCCGGTTTGCGAGGTTTTTCTATTTGCGCATAAACGGTGGCATAAATAGCACTACAATTTTTCGCCATGTTACTCACCGTTCACCTGTGGTTAAGAAAGAAAGTAATAGGAACTATTTGCAATTAAACTCATCGTTCCATAAAAAAAGCATTACTGCACTCTTGTTCATGTTATAGAACAGTCTTGTTCATTATCATCTAATAATATAAATTAATTCTTTTCAGGTTTTCTAATGAAAGTAATACATATTTGTGGTGCCTTCAAAGCTTGTTCAGTTTTTTTTCATGTGTAGTGAAAGTTCAGGAGTTCAAAAGGCTGTGTTTTACTACAAGACAAAAGCTGAATTAGAAAAACTGTAAATGGCTGGCTGGCATCACATTATCCTCATATCTGAGCCATTTACTTTAGACTCTTCAACTGCTGCACCCCATCCTGTCAGGATTAAGATTTTTCCTCTGGAGCCAGGCTTTGTTAATGCACTTTATATTTTTGATTGTATTGAAAATAGTAAATTAAGTTTGTGGGTAAATGAAGATAATAGAAAGGATTACGAAAGTATTTCAGACAAACTGATTCTCTTTCCATTTTCTCAATGCTGGAATTGTAATTTGTTTAAGTTTGACTCGTGTCTAAGTTTTGTTAGTGGACGCTTACTCCCTTTTTTATCCAAAGAGATTTCATGTTCATTAATAGAAAAATGGTAACTGGAGTGAGAATAGGGCCCCTCAGAAACCAAAGCAGTCATCCCTGTGGTGCTGCAGGAGATGGGCAAGATGAGTATTTCTCCGCTGTTTTAACGGTGGAGAAAGATGTAAATACTGGCGAACTTGGGACACTGAATGGAAGTGTTTTGAGGAGAGTCCATATGCTTTCTTAAGTAATTCTTTGGAAGAATACAACGGGTAAATAAACCCTTTCCACTATTGTCTTTCAAATGTGCAAAATGTATTGTTAGTTTTTCACTTTAATATACTGTGTACCATATACCATTTAATATACTCTGTAATCATATCATATACTTATTAAAAACTGTGTGTGTGTGTCCCCTCTCCGTCTCCCCCGCCCAATCGTCTTTCACGCTGGTAGGCGTGCTTACCCTTGCGGAAGCCACGATCGGCCGGCCCTCCTCTGTTTAGCTCGGGCCCGCCGCCTGATGGGGAGGCTTGTGCTCTACGACTTGGGTAGGTGCTGCCTCTACCCCCTCTCCCTCCCTCTCTACCCCCTCCCCGGGGCAGAGAAAGAGATAGAGGAGGGGGGGTGTGTGAGAGAGAGGGGGGAGAGAGAGAGGGAGGAGGGGGGAGAGGGAGGGGTAGAGGGGGGGTTGGAGAGGAGGGGAGGGGGGGGGGGGGGATGGAGAGGAGAGGGGGGGCCTTCCTCTGCCCCCCACCACTTTCTGCCCCCCCCCCTCCCCTCCCCTCTCTGCCCCCTCCCTCTCTGCCCCCCTCCCTCTCTGCGCCCCTTTCTTTGCTCCTCCCTCTCTCTTTCCCCCCCTCCCTCTTCTCTCCCCTCCCTCTCTGCCTCCCCCCTCCCTCTCCCCCCTCTACCCCCCTCCTTCCATCAGCCTCCCCTCTCTAGCCACGCCTGCGCAGCTGGGGGTTATGCGTGAGTGGATAGGGTAAAAGGAGCGAATGAATAATATTAATATAATATCAAGACGGGGGGTTAGTGTATGTGTGTGTTGGGGTGGTTAGTTGTGTGTGACGCCGAAGGCCCCCCTTCTCCCCCCCCCCTCCTCCCCCCCTCCCCCCCCCTCCCCCCCCCTCCTTCCCCCCCCTCCTTCCCCCCCCTCCTCCCCCCCCCTCCTCCCCCCCTCCTCCTCCCCTCCTCCTCCCCTCCTCCTCCCCTCCTCCTCCCCTCCTCCTCCCCTCCTCCTCCCCCCCTCCTCCCCCCTCCTCCTCCCCTCCTCCTCCCCCCCCCCCCCCTCCCTCCCTCCTCCCCCCCCCTCCTCCCCCCCCTCCCCTCCCCTCCTCCCCCCCTTCCACCTCCTCCACCCCCCCCCCCCCCCCCCCCGCAACCACTTGATGAGGGGACGGGACCCAACGAGTCCCCCTTGGTCTCGTATACCATTTAAAATATGTAGTGTTTTTCTGCTGCCCATGGCAGTTGGTGGATCGGCTCAATTCATCTTTTGGTTCCCCATGATCATTTATAATAGATTGGCCATCTTGTATATTATCCTATGTAAAAAAAAAAATGTGTTTTTAATCGTGTGATAAACAAGCTGCACATTGGGGTGTCACTCCCTTGTCCATTTGCAAATAGCTGGAAGCAGGTCTCTCTTTTTTACACCCACATCTGCATCAAAATTACTCCAAGTATGCAGATTTATCCTTAATTTAACATTGCTCAGTTATATGGTCTGATCAATAGACTTCTACTTTACAAATATATCAATTCAAATTCTTATAACTTTCTAATAACAAATTCTTATAGCCCAATAACATTGACATATCCCTAGGTTTTATTTGGCGATGTAGAGAAAGGAGGAGGAGTGAAAAAGAGAAAGAGGTGTGTTACTGGCGAGGCAGGCCAACGCCTGGACCATTTGCAGGGGTGCAAGTTTGAATTTGACCCTGGCAGCTGGGTACCAATGAATATAAATTCAATTTATCTAGCATTTAAGTCTCGGTAACCATCTCGAACCATGGAAGTACAAGTCTGTTATAGAAAGCCATCTGATTCTCTTGAGCCCTCCAGGGAAGAAAATCTGTCATCCTTAATGGGTCTGGGCAATATGTGACTCCTGACCCAACAATGTAATTTACACTACTGCCATCAGGGGTAAGCCAGTGACATCCATGTTCCACGAATGAATACATTTCAAAAATGGTGATTGTGCATATTAAGAAGTTGAACTGGTTGCCTGTAATAAGATAAGATGGTGATAATTGTTCCAGGCAAATTAAGAATAGAATTTGGCAGTTAAATAAACAAAAAAACAAATGCTGGAGAAACTCTGCGAGCCAGGGCCCTTCTTGAAGGACCAACTTCTGTCTATTCCCTCCACAAATGCTGCCTGATCTGTTGAGTTCTTCCAGGACTATTTCTTGTTTAAGATGTCAGCATCTGCAGTCTCTTGTTCCTCCATTTGGCAGTCAATTATTTTTATTTTGAAATATAGATGCAATACTTTGTGTCATTTAGCCATTTATGGTTATAAATTTTGTACACAATATCGGCAGACCGTAATTTCTAACATAAATTGGATTCACTTGGAGGAATCATTATAATCGCAGCATATAATTGGATCATTCTGTTTCTTTTTCTGCTGCCCGGGTGCTAATCAGCGTCACTAATTGATAAAATTTGAATATCATAACTTTCTGTTGTGGAATATAGTACTTTAAGGAAATGTTTCAGCAATGGCATCTCTGAACTATGCACGTGGTGTTTGTTTTAATTATCTCTCCCCCCCACCGCCCCTCCTAGTTGGATTTATAGTGGTTATAACAAAATGATATGCTTTATCCCCTACGTTGTTCCATTCTCTCCTTATCCACTCTATCAAGACCCCTCGTAATTGTAAAGAGTTCAATGAGGTTACCTGTTAGTCTTCTTTTCTTGAGAGAAAACAGACCTTGTGTGTTTATCCTTTTCTGATATTTTTACTCATGCGTTTTTAGTATTATCCTCCTGAATAATCCCTGCAATTTATCATTGCATTCCTATTTTATATGTTAACTGTGAGCTATTTTCTGATCTATTCAAAGTTTGGTACAACTTCAGTGTGACTTCCCTATTTGGTTAGTCCTCTCCTAGAAATAAACCCTGTTGTCATCCAGTGTGGAGAACCCCTGAGGGTTGAGTTGTCAATGGATGGATTTTTTTCACCATGTATCATGTCTCTGGGATTTCAATCCTGAAAATACGAGCAAGGACCCTTTATGTAGCAATTTGTCTCACTTCATGAAACAGCAAACTGCATTAATCCAACAGTCTCGGTGGGGAGAGAAGCAGAATTAATATTTCAGATCATTGTCCTGTTATCAGAACTGATAAATAGTTGCAGTTAAAATAAAGGTTTTAGGATGCAGGGAAGGGGGATGGATGAAGAGACCAGAGATGAAGGCAGGATGGAAAGCAGGAGAAATCAAATGAACAACTAACGTGCTGATGCAGCTGGTGAAAGCATTAGTGAATAATTAAATAAATTTGGAGGAGATATAAATAGAAGATTAAAAAATACTGACTGCTAGAAATGGATCATACAAAAACTTTGTTTTCCTTCATCTTGCCTTGTTTTTTCAGGCTGAAAGATTACACTTAAAAAGTTTCAATACCTTTAAAATTATTTTCTGATGATAAAGAATTATTGTTTGGGAAATACATTTTCTACAATTGAAGCTTCATTTTTTTTTTGGCATTCAAATCTGAGGTACTAATGTTGGAACAATTTAAAGTAGGGTTTTTATTATTTATAATGAGAAATATTGGTGAACCAGAAGTCCAGAGTGAGTGAATCTCAAAGGTAAACAATTAGTATAGAATAAATTAATGGGACTGAAAGACAATATATCTCCATGACATTATGACTCCTATCCCAGGGTTTTATGGGAGTCGTCTTTGGAGACACCGGTTGTCACTTTCTAAAATTCCACTGACTCTCAAAGATTTTCCATAAAATTGGAAGGTACCACATTTAGTCTGCTTTTTAAGAAAAGAAAAAGATAAAAACAAAGAAAACCATACACTAATAGCCTTATATCAGTAGTGGGGAAAATGATAAAATGTATTACAAAGGAAGTGGTAATAAGGTCCTTAATAATTACAACAAATTTGGTCGGAGTTAGCATCCATTTGTGAAAGGCAAATAATGTTTGACATTTTTTTAATTTTATAAAATTATATCAACTTAATATATAAAGGGGAAACCAGTGGATGGAGTATATTTGAATGTTGAGAATGCATTCTATAAGGTTCCATGTAAAGCATTAATACATGAAGTCAGCTGTCATCCTATTGCCATAATGTAACATTTATTTTGAGGATTGTTTAACAGACCATAAATCAAAAGCAAAAATAAATGAGTGTAATTTTTATTTTGACGTTACCAATGGAATGTCATAGAGATCTGCTTTCAAAATCTATTTAAATAATTTGAGGGGTTCAAAGTTTGCAGATGATACAAAGCTGAGTGACAGTGTGAGGAGGACGCAGAGAAGCTTTAGATGTTGTAAATAATTGGGAGAGAAAAGGCACATGGGAAAGAATGTGGAAAAATGTGAAGGCATGCACTTTGTAGGAAAAAACAAACCTGGAATTTTTTTTAAATGATAAGAAATGGAAAGATGCAGTTGTTCAGAGGGGCCTCGATTTCTTAATACACAAATTATGGACAGTACACCAAGCATTAGGAACGCAATAAGATTTGAGCACAGGAGCAGAGGCAGTGTGGTCCAATTCTATTGGGTCTCATGAGACTGCATCTTGCATATGTTTACAGGTCCAATCTCCCTTCTCTATGAAGAACTACCTGATATGAAGGAGATGCAGCAAAAGTTAATCAAATTGTTTCCTGAAATGGTTGATTTGTCATTTGAGAAGATTTGTCATTATAGATGATAACCATGCTGTAGTTTGAAGAATGGCAAACAAAAGATTTAAATTTCAATGGAACTTGATTGGATGGAAGGGGAGACAACAATTCTCCCGACTAAAGTTCCTGGAAGTAAGGATCACAGCCTCAAAATAAGGACACAAGGAACTGTAGATGCTGGTTTACATAAAAAGACAAAATGCTGGAGTAAATCAGCGGTTCAGGCAGCCTCTCTGGGGAACCAGGATAGGCGATGTTTCAGGTCGGAACCCTTCTTCAGGACCTAGGTGAGAGAAGTTTTTTCACCCACATTGTTGTGATTCTTTGGAAATCTCTAGCAATGGAAGATCAGTCACTGAGTATACTCAACATTAAAATACAATTTTAGGTTTTAGGGGATTCAAGGGAAGTGGAGAGTACAAGAAATTGGCACACTTCTTTTTACTATGGCTTTTAGCAAATATCTTTAAATTTATATTTTATTCATTGTTAACTTTAATAATTAATGACTATGAATGTTCAGCATGTATTTTAGTAATTATAAGTAAGAGTAATGTAAACCTAAGAAGATCATTTAAAAAGCAACACATTTATTAATTTAATGAAACCAAGTATAAATATAAATAAGTATAAATGTTCAGGAAGAAATTGATTAGTTTTTGATTAGTATGGGTGTCGGACGTTATGGGGAGAAGACAGAAGAATGGGGTTAGGAGGGCGAGATAGATCCGCCATGATTGAATGGCGGAGTAGACCTGATGGGCCAAGTGGCATAATTCTGCTCCTATCACTTATGATATGAACTGCAGATGCTGGTTTATAGTGAACATTGGCACAAAGTTAGAGTAACTTAGCGGGTCAGGCAGCATCTTTGGAGAAAAGGAATAAGTGACGTTTCGGGTCAAGACCCTTCTACCCTCTTTAAAACTTTCCATTTCTGACTGCAGGCGTGACATCAACCATCTTAACATTTCCACTCCCCTTACCTACTCCATCCTAACCCCTTAAGTAGCCCCTGACCCTCAATTTGAAGAAGAGTTTCGACCTGAAATGTCACCTATTCCTTTTCACCCAGATTTGGCGCCTGACCCACTGAGTTACTCTAAATGTTTGTGTCCAGCTTTGTTGTAAGTATAATTTTGATTACCATATAACCATATAACAATTACAGCACAGAAACAGGCCCTCCCGGCCCTTCCTGTCCGTGCCGACCATTTATTTTCCCCTAGTCCCATCTACCTGCACTCAGACCATACCCCTCCATTCCCTTCCCGTCCATATATCTATCCACTTTACTTTTAAATGTTAAAATCGATCCTGCCTCCACCACTTCTATTGGAAGCTCATTCCACACAGTCACCACTCTCTGAGTAAAGAAGTTCCCCCTCGTGTTACCCCTAAAGTTCTGTCCCTTAATTCTCATGTCATGCCCTCTTGTTTGAATCTTCCCTACCCTCAATGGGAAAAGCTTATCCACGTCAACTCTGTCTATCCCTTTCATCATTTTAAAGACCTCAATCAAGTCCCCCCTTAACCTTCTGCGCTCCAAAGAATAAAGACCTAACTTGTTCAACCTTTCTCTGTAACTTAGTTGCTGGAACCCAGGCAACATTCTAGTAACTCTCCTCTGTGCTCTCTATTTTGTTGGCATCCTTCCTATAATTAGGCGACCAAAATTGTACACCATACTCCAGAATTGGTCTTACCAATGCCTTGTACAATTTTAACATTACTTCCCTACTTCTATATTCAATGCTCTGATTTATAAAGGCCAGCACACAAAAAGCGTTCTTTACCACCCTATCTATATGCAATTCCACCTTCAGGGAACTATGCACAGTTATTCCTAGATTCAGTTAAAATTGAGGTTAAAAAGAGCTTTTTTTCCCATCCCTCCCTTTCATCAATGTAGGAGGTGAATATGTTAAAATAAATCACTAGGTAAAGGTATTGTTGATTATATGAGTTGGATAAATTATGAAGAAGTTTAAATTGTAAAATTAAAAAATAACAGATGAGCAGATGATGCACAGAATACAGTGCTATAGATTTTCACTTACTCTGGTAGTTATAAAGATAGCATTGCAGATCGGGCATCATTTATAAAAGCTGGTCAATTTTCTACTCCTGATTCCTCAGAATCTGACAGATGGCCAGATCCTGGATGGGACATTATTGAGAACAGTTAAATAGATTTTATAAAGGGAGGTCGTGCTTCAGTTTATCAGACCTCATCTGGCAAACTGCATTTAATTCCAGGTCTAGTAATTTAGAAGGATTATTTTGGTTGAATGGGTAGCAGATTTGTCAAATGTAGCTGGGTTTGGAAGGTTTTGAAGCCCGATTGCATGAATCAGGCATATTTTTCCAGAGGATTGAAGTTTTAAGAATGATATAATTAAGGTGTTAAAAAAAGAGGGAAAGAACTGAAATTATTGGGGAAGAGGTGTGCTGTCTTTAAATTGTGATTGAGTTATTGAGGCATACAATCAGAAATTATGTTTTCACATGAGGTAGTAATGTGGACACTTTTTTTGCCAAAGGTCTGTCGAACCATTCTGTTTCTCTCTGTATCACTTGCTTTCCTTAGCCTCACCTTTTCACTTGGTCTCCTGTGAATCCACCCACTCCTTTGTTTCTCCCCCCCCCCCCCCCCCCTCACTCCCCCTTTCTCAGTCAGGCTTCAATGTCTGGGGCTATTAGCAGGGAAGGAAGCTGTAGATTCATTGGTTAGAATCACAGTTTGTGCGTCGTTATGTAGCAGATACAGGATATGCAGCCAAACTGGAGATTAATTCCCCAAGGTTGCTCTCAATTGATGGTGTCGAAGGCTGTTGTGAGACCAAAAACATGTTTTCAGGGTGCTACTGCTCACTACATCTCTTTTGAAGTTGCATGCAGTGAAGGTCAGATCCATCATGCCACAAGATGGACACAATGCACATATAATTCAGGGAGAAGCCCTCCAGCTATTTGGAGAAATGCTTGAGGCAGATTCTTGTCATGCTTTATGTAGTGGACAAAAGTAGAGTGAAACTGCAGTCTCTCTGTCCCCATTTTCATTTTTGGACCTGATCTCACTGAAATATCCTCCTTTTCCGAGTTGTGATAAATGAGGCTGTGAATTTTTATCTAAAGTTCCTCTCTGTCAAATCTTTGACCTTAAATAGCAATATCATCAGGTTCTGTGGTCTTGATTTTCAGTTGACTGATGGACTTATTCATTTTTTATTGTGGCGTGCCAGTGAGATTAAACTAGCGGGATGGGATCTCAGATATTCAAATCAAGGTTTATGTTTCGGTTATTCCTGGTGGATTTGGAAAAAGCTCTGTACAACACACACACATTAGAGGACAGCCTTCCTTGATTCCAGATTCAATAATGTAGTATTGTTTTATTAGCTAAGTGAAACAGTCAGGTCCGTCAGCAGTCATTTGGATTTTCTAACTTGGTCAGAAATGGTACTACTCACTGATAGGTCATGAGAGATCTGAAGTTAGAATAATGTTGTAATTCTTCTATTAAATAAAACCGTGGAGACCACATGAGCGCCCTTGGATGGGTGTTGTAACTATATAGTATGAGGACAAAAGAAACTATAGATGCTGGAATCTTGAGCAAAAAAAACCCAAAATGCTGAAAGAGCTCAGTAGGTCAGACAGCATCTGTTGAAGGAAAGACAGACAATGGTTTGGGTCAGGACCCTTCTTCAGCCTGAAGAACTGTTCAGATCCGAAACATCGCCATTCCAAAAGGGCTTACCCACTGAATTCCTCCAGCATTTTGTTTATTTCTCAATGTTTGCAGTATACTGTGTCAGCCGTGTGACATGGAGTATCAAAAATCTGTTGTCTAGTAAGCATAATATTGGTAAAATGATGAGTCATCTGTACAGCTTTTGGCATCGTTAACCTTTTGTCTTCATATTAATCCTTAAGGAAAACAGGATAATGGTGAAACAGGGCAATATCAAACAACTGATCTATAACTTACTTGTGATGTCATTTTATTTCAATATTACAATTTAGACTCAGGTTTGATGTGGTGTTAATGTGGTCGTTTTACACGTAATTTTGGGCGCCTGTCATCCCTGAGTCAATGAGCACAATTGAGCTTCAAGCTAAACCACAAAGAGGCAATCAAGCATGTTCTGTACACTGTCTTCTCACACTTGCATATTTCTTTCACTTTGTTTTAAATTGCATACATAGATATTGTTGCTATTATGGCCTTTCAGCAATCTGTATGTTCCCCAAAGCAATTTGCAATTGCCAGCCAATTGGAATCTGGCTTTTTAAATGAATTCATGCAATTTTAAAAATTAAATTCCACTCTGTGGCATTATAATGTTGTACTGTAAAATATGATGGAAGATCAAATTTGTAGGTTGAGAATAGGCTATAAATATAAGCCAACAGTATATTCTCAAATTCAATTATGTTTGAAAGATTGGGATTTGATCGTTCACTTTGATACCTTTCTATGTCACCTGTGTTGAATGATCGATCATTCTTTCTGATAAAAATCTATTGTGTTTGTATATTAAGTTGCTAAGATAATAAAACAGTAAGGATATAGATTGGCCCTGGTTATGTGGTTGCTGTGTTTCCCCAGATAGTGACGAAGGAAAGCAATACATGTTACCATTTATTGATGTTGCACTTGCTTTCAAGTTAGACCTCCACAATGCAGATGCTGCTTGTATATTAATGAATCAAGTGACTTGCCACTCTGTTGGTAGTCACTGGCAAGGTATATTAGCAGGCGCCATTCCATTGGGACAGCTGTTGACCCTGTCATCACTAATTTTGCAGATGGCTATCTGCCAGTTCAATGCCTGTCAGACTCCACATCTTTCAAAGAGACAGAAGCAGAGCTAATATCAGGGGAAATTTACATGAATTCACCTTGAACCACACTTCAAGTCTTACTGACTTAAACTACTGGAAATGGGAAAGATATTTGCGGGCATCAATTTATTCAGCTGTCAAGTCCCGTTGAAGGCAATTGAAGGAGGAATTTGGGGAGGAATATATCAGATTACACGTTGTTAAATTTATTCATTTTAACCTCTGTTTATAATATGGTTATCTTTTGCTGCATGAGATAAAAAGTCCTTTCATTCTTCAAATTAGTTGAACCACATTAATTGAACTTCTCCATTGTGTAATTCACTGAAGTAAATCAGGGAAATTCTGGTTTAATTTTTTTTTTTAACTGTGTAATCTTTCTATTTTTATTGACCGCCTTTACCATATCAGCTGATTGTTTAAGGTGAAAGAGGCGGAAGATAATTTACGTTCAAGTAAGCTCGATAAAGAATCTAATGTCATTAATGTTCTGTGTTTCCCAGTGTATCTCCTTGCAAGTTTTCAGAATTACATGTGAGTAATGAGCAATCACTTTTAAATGCACACAACAAAGAAAACTAGATGGTGAATGTTTGCCAGAACGGTTTCAAGTTTCTGGAATTTAACTTTTCAATTTATTTTCAGAAATACACAACAGTTGGAGAATTTGGAAAGGCTACAGACACATTTGATGCAATAGGGATGGTGACAGAAGAACAATCATATGGTAAGAAAGTCACAGCAAGACAATGTATTTTAGTAATTTTCAATTACGACAGTCATAGAATAACACTGCACAGAAACTCCCTTCAATCCATCATGTTCATGCCGAAAATCAAGTACCAATTGACACTGTTTATCTGCATTCTATAGCTTTCCATGGTTAAAATACTCATCCAGATACTTTTTAAATGTTGTGTCTGTGGCTCCACTACCACCTCAGGCAGTGTTTTCCAGATTGTGACCATTCTCCAGATGAAAATATTTTTCCTCATATCCCTCAAACCTTCTTACTCCTCACCTTAAACCTTTGCTCCCTGGTTTTAGATGGCTCTGTTATGGAGAAAATTGTCCTCTATCCACCCTATCAATTCCTCTCATAACTTTACATACTTGCCAGTATTACCTATACTAGTATTTAAGAATGTTTTTAGATTTAGTTAATTATGCATTTCAGAAGCATTCTGCTGGGATATTTAGAAATTCACTCTCAGGATTTGCATTTCCAGCTCTCGAGGCAGAAGATTGTGGATTTATGATGCACTTTGTTTGAACTGAGTGAAAAACCTGGACCGACACCTCAGTTCATCACTGAATGAGTGTGGGTAATGCATAAAGTAATCACTAAAGATTTTTGTCACTCTTTCAAGAGAACAAAAACATTTCCTCAAGCCCAGGTGGATTTATTAGCAATTTGCCTTATTGTTGTGTGTGGGTCTTTCCTCAGGTTGGGCATTGGATATTTTTATAGATGAAGTGGTTGCATGAAAAAGATTGAATCCTCAGCTACAGGTTAAAAAATACTGAATTGCTAATCTCTGGTATTCTGAAAATAAATTGCTTCAAGTGATGCAGTATTTGATGCAGATTTGGCAGATGCAGTATAATGTGGATAAATGTGAGGTTATCCACTTTGGTGGCAAAAACAGGAAAGCAGACTATTATCTAAATGGTGGACGATTAGGAAAAGGGGAGATGCAGCGCGACCTGGGTGTCATGGTACACCAGTCATTGAAAGTAGGCATGCAGGTGCAGCAGGCAGTGAAGAAAGCAAATGGTATGTTAGCTTTCATAGCAAAAGGATTTCAGTATAGGAGCAGGGAGGTTCTACTTCAGTTGTATAGGGTCTTGGTGAGACCACACCTGGAGTATTGCGTACAGTTCTGCTCTCCAAATCTGAGGAAGGACATTATTGCCATAGAGGCAGTGCAGAGAAGGTTCACCAGACTGGGATGTCATGACTGTCTTATGAAGAAAGACTGGATAGACTCGGTTTATACTCTCTAGAATTTAGGAGATTGAGAGGGGATCTTATAGAAACCTACAAAATTCTTAAGGGGTTGGACAGGCTAGATGCAGGAAGATTGTTCCCGATGTTGGGGAAGTCCAGGACAAGGGGTCACAGCTTAAGGATAAGGGGGAAATCCTTTAGGACCAAGATGAGAAGGACTTTTTTCACACACAGAGTGGCGGGTCTCTGGAACTCTCTGCCACAGAGGGTAGTGGAGGCCAGTTAGTTGGCTATATTTAAGAGGGAGTTCGATGTGGCCCTTGTGTCTAAGGGGATCAGAGGGTATGGAGAGAAGGCAGGTACGGGATACTGAGTTGGATGATCAGCCATGATCATATTGAATGGCGGTGCAGGCTCGAAGGGCCGAATGGCCTACTCCTGCACCTAATTTCTATGTTTCTATGTCTAAGTGACACATCTGTATTTGAGTGGTGAGAAAAGCATGTTGATAATTTTCCATTGAGTTTATCGTCTAATCTTTTTACAACACAGCTGTTCAGCATTTCCATACTTTGACTCTGAGCAGGGACTAAATGCAAAGCACTTAGAAAGCACTTTGCAATTGAAATGGGCATATGGGGAAAATAGGGTAGCAGTTTCCAATGTAAATTGATGTCGTCTGACTGTTTCATTCATTCTTGAACCAACCATTGTCCTTAACTTGTGCTGATATATATCCTGAATTTGATAAGCAGAAATTTCTGCAAGTCAAATTTTTGGAAAATTGAATCAATTGTCTTTGATTCCCAACACAAGCCTCATTCCCATGGCAGTAACACCATCCATTTCCATGTTAGTGAAAATGACATTTTTGAAAACGTGTCATATTTGAGGCAAGTTGATTCTTGAACATCATATCCATTGTCAAACCAAGTCATGACTTGGGCTGGGCTCTTGAAAGTGTTGTCACACGGAGTGACCCAAGAGTACAAGTACATAGTTCCCAGAAAATAGTGTCACAGGCAGAAAGGGTGATAATGAGGGTTTTTGGCACATCTGGCTTTCATCAATCAGGTCCTTGAGTACACAAGTTGTTGCTGTTGTGAGCCATACTATGATAGTGAGGCCATACTTGGGGAGTAAAGTGTTCCGTTTTGGTTACCCTGCTGCATGAAAGATGACATTAAGCTGGAAAGCATGCAAAGATTTGAGATAGGTTTATAAAATCATGAGGGGCTTAGATAAAGTGATTGTCAATGGCCTGTACCAAGGGACTGGCAAATTAGAAGGCATAAGTTTAAGAAGGAAAATATTTAAATAGGACTTGGGGGTCAACATCTTCACACAGGGTGGTGAGTATATGGAATGCGCTGCCAGATGAAATGGTTGCAGCAGATACAATAACAACATATAAATGACATGTGGACAGGTAGATGGATAGGAACGATTTAGAGGAATGTGGTCCTAATGAGGGAAAATGGAACTAGGTTACATGGGCATCTTGGTCAGTATGGACAAATCAGGCTTTCGCGTCTGTATCCATGCTGTTTTACTCTATGTCACCTTTAGGACCGCCTGTACCTAACGCCATATTGTTACCTTATTTTGGCCTCAGCCTTGCCTTTGTGAGCCTCACACTTGATAATTCAAATACACACTTGGCTACTTCCTCTATTCAGCTTTGTAAACTTGAGCTCATTGAATTATCTGCTCTTCATTTCCTGATTTGCGTTCGGTATCTTGCAGGGATGATGTCATTGAATGCTGTTCCACATTGGTTTTGGTTAGGCGATGCCTCAGTTTTTAAATTCTCATACCTATTTTGAAAACCTCACTGCGGCACTGTCCACTTTCATTGTAACCTTTTATGCTTTTCCTTATATTCAACAACTTTGATAATGCCTTTGTGTCATGTCTTTTTTTTACCATATCAAGGATGCAATGCAAATGGATGCTGTAGTTGACACATTTTTAGTTTGAGCTGATGTTGAGGTTCCACTAACCATGCAACCAATTGCTGGAGGAAAGGTTATTTTGGTGCCCACGTTAGTTGTATACTTTGCAGAAACTGGAGCTTTTTTTTCCATGGAAGCTACTGTGGATGCATCGAATAAACAAAGTCCTATTGAACAACAATACTCTGCAAGATTATTATGTGAATAGCATTCAGAATTCATATTTCCCCCTGGTGTCTTCTAAAACATGTTCTCCAAATTACTTATCCTGGATGGTGTTTATTTTCTTTTTCATCTCGTCAACACCAAATGTACCTGTCTTATCTGTGTGTGTGTGTGTGTGTGTGTTATGTATATGATACTGTGCACTGGAGATTATTCTGATTTGGAAATCCTCACCTGATTTTTTTCAGTGGATGTCCAAGATTAAGGCAGCAGGGGAGATGTTTTCAGTACAATTGTCTTGTCTTTACTATCATGGTGGCTGAAATCTGATTACATTACAATGACCGATAATAACACTTGGGGCCTTCCTATTTTTGAATGACTCAGTTCTACATTATATGGAATTTGGAACATGGAAAATTACATTAGTCAAAAAAGTTCAATCGCATTTCCTTTAAATTTGGTGGGAACTCTGAGAAATTCTGAAAACAAAATTTCCCAGAAAGGTTGTGGAAATTCTATCCATTTGGTGTTCACAATTGAATTATGATGGTGTCGCTGTAAATGCTTGTTAAATTTAGTAATTTATTGTGAAATACTTTATGACTGTGGAATCGGCAAATTTTGGCTACATTAAGTTAATATTGGCAAGTAATGTTACAGTTGTTCAAAGGTTGATGTGAACCATGATTACTCAATGTACATAGGATTCCACTGTTCTGTATGATGAATGTTATTAACAAAACTGTTAGCTTTAAACATTTTGCAGAATAATTTCCAGGTTTATGGTTTCAAATGTCCTTTACCGTAATATTATTTAGTATGTATTTCCTCTCTCTATTCTTCCTATCACAGAGAAAGGCCCTTCAACCCACAATGGCTGTGCCGAACCTGATGCCAAATTAAAATAATCTTCTCTGTCTGCACATGATCTATATCCCCTCATGCCCTCCATATCCAAGTGCTTCTCCAAAAGCCTTTTAAATGCCACCATCATATCTGCATCCATCACTGCCCCTGGCAGTACAACTCCAGACACCCACCAAAAAAAAACCGCCCTGTATATCTCTTAATATTTTTTCTTCCTCACCTGAAGGCTATGCCCTCTCGTCGTTGACATTTCCACCTTGGGGGAAAAAGGTTCTGTCTATCCTATTTATGCCTCATAATTTTATGCTTCTATCAGATTTCCCCATCTACTACAACGTTCAAGAGAAAGCAACCCGACTCTGTCCAACCTCTTCTTACACCCTCCAACCCAGGCAGCATTGTGGTAAACTTCTAACGCATCCTTCCTGTAATGGGAACTGCACGCAGTACTCAAATTGCAGCCGATCCAAAGGCTTATAAAGCTCCAACATGAATCCCTGCATCTTATGCTCAATGACCTGACCGATGAAGACAAGCCTACCATACACTTTCTTTATGATTTAAACTACTTGTGTTGTTACTTTCAGGTAGCTATGGACTTGGACCCCAGGATCCCTCTGTGCATCAATGCTGTTCAGAGTCATTGCATTAACTATTCTTTCCTTACATTCGATCTCCCAAAGTGCAGCACCTCACACTTGCTTGGATTAACTTCCATCTGCCATTTCTCCGCCCATTTCTGCAACTGATCTATATCCTGTTTGTACTTTGATAGCCTTCCTCATTGTTTGCAGCTCCATCAATGTTGGTGTCATCTGCAAACTTACTAACCAACCCATGTACAACTACGTCCATCAATTTATATATATCAAGTGACAGAGGTCCCAGCACAGATTCCTACCTGCATGTATGGTGTGTTTTGCCGCAATTTATATCTGTACATTTCATTAGCAGTATATGCCCTCATGACATATTTCTGCCTTCTCAGTGTTAACAACAGACTGCTGGGAAATTGTTAAATTTCCACACAAAATTGTCAACATTTATCAGTTCAGCTGCCGCTGTATTGTGAATTCCTTAAAGAATGTAGATGTTAGGAATTTACTGGACTTTCTTGACTGCATGTTGATGGTGGTCTTCTTCTGGTCCAGCAGCAAAGTACAGACTGTCTCCTGCTTCTTAGGACTTACACTGGTGAATCTTTTGACCAAACTTGCAGAAATGTATTCTGGTGCATGGAGAGTGAGTCCATTCATTTCAATCAAGATGAATGCATGTCACGGAAATGATTAAGGAATAGTTCACTTACATTTTGTGAAATAATTCAGTTCAGTTAAATGCATTTCATTGTTTTTTAAGTTAAAAATGTTTTTTTAACCATTCTCAGTTGCTTCTTGACAGGAATGACAGCTGGCAAAGTCTGAACCACTGCTCGGTGGCTGGGGTTTGTTCCAGCCTGTCCATGTAATTGTATTATAGAGTCATACAGGCAACCAGCATGGAATAAGGCTCTTCAGCCCATATTATGCAAGATCATGCTGTTTGCGATTGGGTTAGCTTTATGGCATCTGGTCAACACTGATGAGAAGAGCCATGATGTTTAGGCTCTAAAAACTCTAAAATAGGTAGGCAAAAAGGCATAATAAAATTACAAAAAAGGCATCTATTGACAAAAAAAAGGCATAAAAAGGAATGTATTTCCCCCACCAAGGAAAGGTTAAAAATGATAATATAAAGGTGTACTACATTAAATGACCAAATCTGCCTGGTTGCACATAATTACCAGCATTTTTTTCAAATTATCTGGTGCTAAACTATGTCGTCTGTCTGACAGAGTATGCTTCAGTTGTGAAAAACTTCTTTCTACCTCAGCTGAGGTCACAGGTGCATACCCAAAACAAGCTATAGACTCTATATTCATGTTGATATCTTGTGCATAACAACTACCTTTGAGAACTTTAGCTATGTTTTGTATTTCTTCAAGATCTTTGTTAGCATAAATCACTCTCTCACATTTTCCTTGTATGTCTTTACCTACATCGGCAGGAACTTTACGAATACAATCAGTTACTTTGTAGAAAACCTGCAAGTTATTCACTAATGTTTCGCCACATTTCTCAAGGGAAGTGATAGCTTGTGGGAAGTTTGCAAAATTGGAAGCAATAAACACAAGATCGCGGTGCAGGGACTTTTTCTGCATGATTTCAATGACGTTCCTGACTGCAGCAGATTCTTCTTCAAAAAAGTTGATGATTATTTTATATTTTCAAAATTTGCAGCATAGTAGAGTACAGCAGAGAGCCGTGTACCCCACCTAGTCAAAACGGGCTGAGGAGATAGCGGAATCTCGGGTGCCATTTCCTTGTACAACTGCACACGTGACGGTGCTTTGAGGAAGTTTTCTTGACATTGGAAACTAGGCGATCGACATTTGGAAACAATCTACATATGTGCTTGGCAATTCTATGAAGTCTTTGAGTTAAGCATGTCAAATGCAACATTTTGGGGAATAAGAGCTTTAAGAGCACGACCAGCTTTTTTCATGTACGGAGCTGCATCAGTCACAAACAGAAGAACATTCTCGTGTTTTATACCTTCTGGTCAAAGTACGGCAAGTGAAGATGTAAACAACTGAGCAATAGTTGAGCTGTTTGCTTCTCCAATACTTCCGATGTCAACAAATACCCCTTTGATGGTTGACCTGCCTCTAGTGTGCCGATGACCACATTGACAACATATCTCCCCACAGCATCGATTGTCTCGCCTATTGAGATCCATATTTTGTTACATGCAACTTCATCTCTAATTTTCTTCACAACAATGTTGAAGTTGCTGGCAATATAAGTTTTCCGTAATGATGACTCGCTTGGTATATGTTCCTCTGTGTATTTCTCTAAAAAACTGAGAGATTTGTTCAGCAATTTCCATGGTAGAATTCCAGCATCTATGAATGCCTTGTACAGATCTCTCGAAAACTCAGATTTGCGACTGGAGCCAGCAGTAAATGTAGTGAGGAGACAAGCTTGGGTATTTCGCTTGGGTAGTCTACACCCCAGCGGTATCAACATTGACTTCACTAATTTTAGATAGCCCTTGTCTTCTCCCTTCCCCCCCTTCCCCTTCCCAGCTCTCCTTCTAGTCCTACTGTCTCCGCCTCTTCCTTTCTTCATCCCGCCCCCTCCCCACATCAGTCTGAAGAAGGGTCTTGACCCGAAACTTTGCCTAATCCTTCTCTCAATAGATGCTGCCTCATCTGCTGAGTTTCTCCAGCATTTTTTGTCTACCTTCAATTTTTCCAGCATCTGCAGTTCTTTCTTAAATAGATCTTGGAGAAGACTGAACCGGCAGGCAGCGGCATGAACGACCAACAGTGCCGCCTCCGGTTTCGCTCCAGTGGTGAAATTATCAAAAAAGGCATGAAAAGGCACATGGCATTTATGGCAAAATTCTGGCTCTACTGATGAGTCTGGAAGATGAAAGTTTGGTCTTATGCTGTAAGCCGACAGCAGTGGTAGGCGTCTTGCTACTGGCGGTATGCCAGAACTCCCTGATGGAATTTTCTCCCAAGTCTCATACTTCTCCACTGCTCCTTGTAAGTTCAATTTTTAGTAACCGACTGGAATGGGGGCTAGCTGGATGTCTTTGAACTGGAGCAAAGAAAGATGAACGGGTTGCAAATCACATTGGTTCAAATGGGATTTAAACACAGACGTGAAACCTGAGAAAGCTGGTCAATTAAACTATCTACTAAATATTTTGTAGGAGTTAGGGTGAGATGAGAACATTTTCTTCTGTATGTTGGGACTGAAGGTTGAAGGTTGAAGATTTTAGCTAAAATATTTAACAAAATTGAAGTTACCTAGACCATTTTTGATGTGAATGTATTGAAACGTGCCTCTCTTGGCATGGGCAAGAGTTTCAGCGTTTTGTTTCTATTAACTAGATCATATAACAAAGGATGATCTGGAAAGGACCCTGAAGAAATATACCGGGAGCATTATGCAGACACCACCATTGTAAGCCAATATTTCTGTATATTTTGGATATGTGTGTGAGAGAAGATGAGTGGTATGGATATTCCACATCCTTCGGATCCCTGATCAATCAGTTTATTTGATAACTTAAAGAACTATATAGACCAGAATAAATTATTTAACCTATCATTAAAAAAATCCCTGAATGTCAATTGCCTTTTATATGAAATATGACTAGTTTGGAAAAGTTTAGTGATACAGAAAGGAAACATACCCTTTGGCCCACTGAGACCACGCTGACCATCGATCACCCATTCACACTAATCCTATTCTATCCCACTTTCTCATCCACTCACGACACATTATGGGCATTTTTACAGAGGCCATTTAACCTACAAACCCACACATCTTTGGGATGTGGGAGGGAACCAGAGCACCCGGAGGAAACCCACGTGGTCACAGGGAGAACGTGCAAACTCGACACAGACAGCACCCAAGGCCAAGATAGAACCCGGGTCTCTGGCGCTATGAGGTAGCAGAGCTACCAGCTGTGCCACTATGCCACCTACTAAATGTTTGTTAGTCTTTGGATTTTTTTCTGTAATCATTAAGCACACTTAATGATTTTGAAAGACATAAATGTAATTAATCATTTCAGTAAGTGTTATTAAATTTCACTTATAATTTTCAGCATGGACAGAGCACAGAACATTCTAACATGAAATCCATGGCTGGTATTAGAATTAATCACAATATGAAGCCTGATCTTCCTGACTTGCTAACCTGTCAAGAAGGATCATTAATGACATCCCTCTCCTTTTCCTCAATCCCAAGGAAGGGACTGGTCTGGTTATGGATTTCAGTAATGCAAAGCATTCAGCAGAGCTTTCAGTCATACAGTGAGGAGGTCCCATGCCTGTGAATACCCTGCAATTGCCTGCAAAATGCCTTGCCCTTAGTATTGCCAACTGCATAAGCGGAGAGAGTTGTTGAATCGTTTTTGAATCTATTTGACTTTTAAAGACATTTTTTAAAAAAACACAATTTTCTTTGTCATTCTAATATATTATTGAAATTAAGCATTTTAAAATTGATGATGCAATTTACCGTAAAAGCATAAAAACACTAAGCCAAATATGAATTTGTCATTTTTAAAATAGACATAAAGATGATGACATGACAACTGTCATTTCTTGTGATTGTGAGCTATTTCTTCTGTCATGTGCTTTCACATCCTAACTGTTAAAATAGACGCCTTGTAATTGTGCCGGGACCCCCTTTTTTTCCCCACTGCATGCTAATCACGGAGTTTTGTGGTGCATTTAAAAGGTATTTTTTCAAGACTTCAGAGTATGTGCTGGTCTCAAACTGGTGCTCAACATTGATGACTGCTGGGAGCAATAACTCTTTTGAAGGAGTATATTCCAAAACATGTGAGCATTGGAGAAGGTACTGGGCAGGAGGCAAAACAACAAAGACTAGATATAAGGGGCTGCAGAAGTAATTTTTACTGGATCATAAAGCAGTCAACTGGTAGCAAGAAACAAAGTGTGACCAATTCCAGTCACATTTGGTAATGATACACTGGGAAGTACAGGACAAGCTGGTGTACTTTGTTTACCATTAGAACTACACAAAAAAGGAAATTCTTCCCTTTGAGCTTCTTCTGCTATCCAATGCCTGATCCAGCTTCCCTTAAATTCACTTTCCTGCCCTATTCTCATAAGTCTTATTTACCTCGCTGATTAAAATGCTACCTCAGCTTTGAATACAATCAAAGATTCAGCCTCTGCTACTTTCACGGACAAGGAATTCTGAAATCACAACGCTGGGAGAAGAAATAGTTCTTCATCTCTGTTTTAATTGGCATCTCTTTAATTTGATACCATGTCCAATAGATGTACTCCCTCTCATGATGGAAACATCCTCCCTTATGAGGGTATGTATGGCAAATAATTTTATTGGGTTCATTAAGATCTGGGTTCATTAAGATCTCTCATTCTATACCAGAATGAATATAGACTCAACCTTTCCAACCTTTCCTCATAAGGAATTCTCTTCATACACAGGATCATCCTAGTGAATGGAAATATAGGTTTTCTTAAATGAGGGGACCAAAACGGGTTACAGTGAACTACACATGGTCTCATTAGTGTTGTGTGTAGTGAAAGGCAGAGATTGACAAATTCTTGATTAGTAAAGGTGTCAGTGATTATGGTGAGAAAGCAGGAGAATGGGGTTCTTCTTCTTGCGTATAGCGTGCACAGCCTAAAGTTGTCGTACAACTTGTTCTATTTGATCTTATTTGATTGTGCGCGCCGGGTTGATTGCATTCGTCGAAACAGGGCGGACCACATGAAGGTTGCAATCTTCCACCCCGAGAATGGGGTTGAGAAGGAAAGATAGATCAGCCATGATTGAATGGCAGAGTAGACTTTATGTGCCTAATTCTACTCCTATAATTTATGAACTTATTGTACAGCTATAGTTCAGATCCCTTGAAATAACAGCCAGCATTCAATTGGCCTTCCCAATTAACTGTTGCCCCTCTTTGCAAGCTTTGTGTTTCATGCATGGAAACCCCTAAATCCCTTTGTGCTGCAACTTTATGTAGGCTTTAAAATTTTAATTTTATGTTAAAAATATTTCAAAAGAACGTGATGCCAACACAATTATGGTAGAAGAAAGATGGCAGAAGTAGTGGTTAGGGTGAAAACTATATTTTCATAATCTTCAGTCTTCTTATGATTTGTAGGGTTGGGGAATGATTGGGAAGGTCAATTTAATGCTTTGTTTAAGAAAGGGTATAAGGTCTTAGGAGTTGGATTTTAGGCAAGTAACTTGGCTGATCAGGAGATAAAATCAGAGAAATATAAACCAGGGGAAAAAATTAACAGGCACTAGAGGAATTTGAATTAATTAAGGAGAACTAATGTGGTTATGTTAAAAAAATATATTGTTTGATCAGCCAAATTACATTTTTTGATGAAGAAAGAAGTTTTCAGGGGAACTATTGGATCTCATTAATAGATATTTTAAAGAAAATATTTGGCAAACTATCACAAGGCAGGATTTTCAAACCTGAGGTATGGCAGTCATTGAAGATGATGCCAATCAGTGCAAAAGTGGCAGATGGAATTTGAATACAGAGAAGTTGTTTTTATTGGCAAAAGGAATGAGGAGAAGGAATATAAAGCTAATGAGAGGTTTAATTGAAATAAACAAACAAAAGATGGTCCAAATGCACATAGTACACATGCACACACGAGTTGGATTTTAGGTTTTGTATGTGAGATACGGGGAAGATGTGAGGGACACTAGCAAAAGTCAAGAGTGTTTTATTGTCGTATGTACTGACAATGAACTGACAATGAAACAGCTGCAGCTTTCCAGGCTTATAACACAATAATATAATCATAACACAATAATATATCAAAAATACAATTAATTAATAACTGTAATACTAGGATCAATGGTTCAATTTTTCTTTTATTGTCACGTATGCACAGAAGTGACATTTTTTTACATAATCCATAAACGCACAGTTGCCATATTTTGGCACCATGTAAAAAGTAAAAGTTCAAAGTCCAGTCCACATGCTAGAAATACTGGAGCACCCCTAATGCAGATAAGCCCAGGAAAACCCCAGGCTGCTGCAGGCCCCCAACCTGACAACCCTCTCCTCGCCCGATCGCCTCTGTGTCCTGGGGGGTGCTTCCTGCAGCCGACCTTGAAGGCGCTGCAAGCCATGCGCCAGCCCTTGTCATAAAGGTGCAAAATGTGAAATTCATAGTGAACATTGAAAAGCAAAAGAGACCCGGATGCTGTTTAGGAAGCTGTATTAGAGGCTTTGGTAAGTGCAGTACTGGGCTTCATGCCAGTTCTCTTGGCAGCTGAAGCAAAGCAATTTAGCTAATCTGAGTCTGTGGATGTAATTTGCAGTGCAAATTATATTTTCTTTCAATAAAATGCTTCTTTAGCATTTGGTTGTCAATGAATCTTTCCAGAACTTTTTGGGAATTGCTTAGATTCCTTTGCTTTTTGCAGTCACTGTTTAATAATTCATTTTATATTCTTATTTTCAGATATTCTGCCTTGAAACAAAACGGGCAAAGGCTTTCCTGTTTGATGAAGAGAGGAGAAGCTGTAGAGTCTAAACCTGCAAGATCTGTCATGGTGTACGATCTTTCTGTACAGGATTACAGTCCTCCTCACTTTACTCTTAGTAAGCAAATTAATTGGTTCAATATCTCAATAATAGTTGCTCTCATTGTTTTTTTATTAATGGTCAGGTAGTTTACTTAGTAAAGTTAAAATATTCCCTCCCAGCCATGTGCAAAAAACACTGCCTAAACATTGTACATCAGATAAAAACTGCTATACATTATCACAAAGGGCTTTCCAAGAACACGTTGGAACATTACCTCATGTGTTTCAAAGATATCTGCACCACAATTGTTCCTTGTTCGAGACACTTCAACGAGAATGCAATTTCAATACCAACAGTTCATTCTTACAGAGAGCTTCGCTTAAGCTGGGTAGGATGTTAATTCATTAATGTGGCAATAATAGCTGCAGATAGTGTGGCACAGTAGCGCAGCGGTAGAAGTGCTGCCTTACAGCGCCAGAGACCTGGGTTCGATTCTGACCACAGCTGCTGTCCATGCAAAGTTTGTACGTTCTCCGTGTGCCTGCTGGGGTTTTCTCTGGATGCTCCAGTTTCCTCCCACATTCCAAAGATGTACAGGTTTGTAGGTTAATTGGCTTCTGTAAAATTGTAAATTGTCCCTCGTGTATAGGTCAGTGCTAGTGTACGGAATGATCACTGGTCGGCACAGACTAAGTGGATCAAATGTCCTGTTTCCCCGCTGTGTCTCTAAAGTCTAATGTAAAAGATGTACTTTGGAATGAAAGGCATTAATATTGTAATTTTACTGGGGGGTTTTCTGTTCCTTTGGTACCTAACAAGTGATATAGCAGATTAAAGGGATGAGAAAGAATATAGATAGATAATCTTTATTGTCATTATAACATGTGAACATGTACAACAAAATTAAAATGCCAACCAGTCAGTGCACCATAATGTTTCAGGTCAAAGACTGTTCACGGCTTGACCCTGCTGAATGTTTCCAGCATTTTCTCAAATTATGTTGAACTTTTATCAAGCAATAATAATGGTTATATCACAGACGGAATATTGTGCCTGGCACTGGTACTAGAAAGGACATGATCGTCATTAGAAGGCGCTGAGGAGATTTAGTGGAATGGTCCCAGAGATGAGGGATTATATTTGCTACAAGGTTTGGTTGGAAAAACATGAGAAGTGGTTCTTGGAGCAGAAAAGATTGAGGGGAGATTTAATAGAAGTGTAGTGATAATGACAAGGTTTGCCAGTGAACCAAAGACGAAACTGGAACCAAGCACATACATTCAAGAGGATGTTAGGTTGGGTATCCTGCAAATGACTCACCACCTGATAGCTCATGACCGAAAGCTTCCTACTTGTCTGAATAAATGTGGCTCCAGCAACAGTCAAGAAAATTGGAACAATCTAGAAACATAGAAACATAGAAAATAGGTGCAGGAGGAGGCCATTCGGCCCTTCGAGCCAGCATCACCATTCATTGTGATCATGGCTGATCGTCCCCTATCAATAACCCGTGCCTGCCTTCTCCCCATATCCCTTGACTCCACTAGCCCCTAGAGCTCTATCTAACTCTCTCTTAAATCCCTCCAGTGACTTGGCCTCCACTGCCCTCTGTGGCAGGGAATTCCATAAATTCACAACTCTCTGGGTGAAAAAGTTTTTTCTCACCTCAGTCTTAAATGACCTCCCCTTTATTCTAAGACTGTGGCCCCTGGTTCTGGACTCGCCCAACATTGGGAACATTTTTCCTGCATCCAGATTGTCCAGTCCTTTTATAATTTTATATGTTTCTATAAGATATCCCCTCATCCTTCTAAACTCCAGCGAATACAAGTCTAGTCTTTTCAATCTTTCCTCATATGACAATCCCGCCATCCCAGGGATCAATTTCGTGAACCTACGCTGCACTGCCTCAATCACAAGGATGTCCTCCCTCAAATTAGGAGACCAAAATTGTACACAATACTCCAGATGTGGTCTCACCAGAGCCCTATACGACTGCAGAAGAACCTATTTACTCCTATACTGAAATCCTATTTTATGAAGGCCAACATTCCATTAGCTTTCTTCACTGCCTGCTTTACCTGTAAGCCAACTTTCAGTGACCGGTGTACAAGGACACCCAGGTCTCGCTGTACCTCCCCCTTACCTAACCTAACCCCATTGAGATAATAATCTGCCCCCTTGTTTTTGCCACCATAGTGGATAACCTCACATTTATCTATATTATACTGCATGTGGCACGCATCTACCCACTCACTGAAACCTGTCCAGGTCACCCTGCAACCACCTAACATCCTCTTCACAATTCACACTGCCACCAAGCTTTGTGTCATCCGCAAACTTGCTAGTGTTGCTCCTAATTCCCTCTTCCAAATCATGAATATATATGGTAAACAGTTGCGGCCCCAACACCGAGCCTTGTGGCACTCCACTCGCCACTGCTTGCCATTCTGAAAAGGACCCGTTCACTCCTACTGTTTGCTTCCAGTCTGCCAACCAATTTTCTATCCATGTCAACACCCTACCCCCAATACCATGTGGTCTAATTTTAGTCACCAGTCTCCCGTGCGGGACCTTATCAAAGGCTTTCTGAAAGTCTAGATACACTACATCCACTGGCGCCCCTTCATCCATTTTACTTGTCACATCCTCAAAAAATTCCAGAAGATTAGTCAAGCACGATTTCCCTTTCATGTTGACTTGGACTAATCCTATTACTGCTATCCAAATGCCCCTTTATTACCCATTTAATAATTGACTCCAACATCTTTCCCACCACCGAAGTCAGGCTAGCTGGTCTGTAATTCCCCGTTTTCTCTCTTGCTCCATTCTTGAAAAGTGGGATAACATTAGCTATCCTCTAATCCACAGGAACTGATCCTGAATCTATTGAACATTGGAAAATGATCACCAATGCATCCACTATTTCTAGAGCCACCTCCTGAGGACCCTGGGATGCAGACCATCAGGCCCAGGGGATTTATCATCCTTCAGTCCCATCAGCCTACCCAATACTATTTCTCACCTAATGAAAATGTATTTCAGTTCCTCTACCCCCTTAGATCCTCTGTCCTCCAGTACATCTGGGAGCTTGTTTGTGTCGTCCTTAGTGAGGGGGGGGGGGGGGGGAAACAGTCTCCTTTATTGGCAACCCATCTAGCTCCAAATATTAATTCCTGCTGCCTATCGTTCTCTGTGCCCGAAATCTGCACCATCTACAGAAGCACTGGTTAGTCTCCCGGCCTATTCCAACAGCATTTTCCTAATCTGCAACTGTTTGGGGAAATTGTTGGGGAAAACAATTTGTTTCCCATTTCCCCATTTGTTTGGGGAAAACAAATGGTCGGCACGGACTGGAAGGGCCGAGAGGGCCTGTTTCCGTGCTGTAATTGTTATATGGTTATATAGTTATATGCTATCACCAAAGAACAAAGCCAGGAGGCATGTGTGAAAGCTGCACATTTCACTGGTCTGCAAATTGCACACTAAACTGATTTGGAAATATATCGCTGTTCCTTCATCATGGTTAGGTCTACATTATGTAACCCTCTAACAAGTATGTGCGAGTAATTTCACAAATGGATTACAGTGGTTTAAGACATTAGTCTCACCATCAATTTCAAGAGATCAGGAAGAGATAGGCAAAACATATTTTACTTGCCAGCAATATTCACATCCTAAAAAAAATAATGTATTTAATAAAAGAATAAATAGAATTCAGCACACACCAATAGTTGTTCCTTTACATTTACTATGAATAAACCATGCAATTTAATGGCTTTTCTTCAAATACTCCCCCAGTGAAGCACCTTTCACTTGGAAAAAATCATTTCTGAGAATTAGGTTCACCACCTGTTTCCTTAGGCAGGAAATATGCACCCTTTCCCATTCATATTGCTAGGATAACCGAAGAACCCCCATTATTATTACTGCAGTAGTTCTCACATTGATTTGTAATTTGTATGATCATGACTTCCTTATTATATTGTGATCTGGCAGCCAATGTAGATCAATTAGGATGCCTTGGGAAAATGGATTCAAGGACAGTTCAAATTAATTTGCCAGTAGCTATGTTGGCTGAGATCAAAATTTTGCAATATGTAAGGTCAGAAACCACCCTTGAGAGTGAGGAAATAGTTATGTCACAGTAAAAGTGGCCTGAATGAGTACTTGGGCAACAAGCGAGCGGAAGTATTTGCCGGGGAATGTTCCATTGTATTTTCTCATCATTATTTGACCAAGAAAACAAAGTGACGTGTTGGAATTTAACTCACAAGGTGATCAATCCATTTATATTTTGCTATTCATTTGAAATGTACCTCTGAATTTAATTTATTTCCCTTCTTGACTCTTCCTCTCTGTTAATTCCACTTAATTCTCACTTGATCTTATTCTCACTAAACTTCATGTTGTTTCCTTTAGTGCTAGTTGACACTTAAGTGGTCCCCTTTTGAAATCTACTCCATCCACTGACTGAAATGTCCACACTAATTCCCTTTTTCCCCTCATGTCGCCATTAACTCTTCCCACCTTCCCCATTTTCCTGCATCAGAGGCAATTTGCAATTGCAAATTACACGATAACTGCTGACAGAACTGTTGCCTGAACTGCTGTCAGAATTGATCAGCTTCATTGGAGTTGTGAGGCTCATCATTGCACCTTTGTGCCACCCATATCAAATGTCTTTCCCCATCATGATATATGTTCGACCTTGGATTGTTTTGCACTGAATAAAGAGTTTAAAAATACAGAGATGTTGTCTCAATTGTACAGGGTGTTGGCGATGATTCACCTAGAATACCATGTACAGTTTTGGTCCCCGTACCTAAAAAGAGGTGTAGTATCATTGGAGGCAATATAAAGGCGATTAATCAGGCCATTTATTGAGATGTGAGATTTATGCAACCAAATAGTTTGACCTGGTATTCCTTCGAGTTTAGAAAAACGATTGGTGACCTTGTTTAAACATATCAGATCCAAATGGGACTTGACAAAGCAGTCTGGCAAGGTAAGGAGACAAGATAAAAAGCTGGTCATTTAAAACTGAGATAAGCAGAATTTCTTTTCTTGCAGATTGTTATGAATCTCTAGAATACCTTGCCCTGGAAAGTGGTGAAAGCCGGTGTACGGTCAAGATGGATAAATATCAATAGATTGAGAAATAGAGGGGTATGGGGAAAAAAGGCATTGAAGAGGCTTGGAGGTCAGCACAGATCAGCCATGATTGTATTGAATGTTGGGGCTAGCTTGAATAGCCTGATGGTTTACTCTTGCTATTACCTGTTCTTCTATCCTGTTTAATCATTCAAACTGCTGATACTATGGTTACATGATAAAAATAGAAAGAATTAAATATGTTTTATGCTCTATGGAATGGTGTGCATGTATTTCAGATATTGAATGTGGAGGTGGCTTTTACGTCCGTAGTTTGGTGAATGACCTTGGCAAAGGTAGGAAGAAGTAACAAATTTATCTTAAATTCAAACTGAACATTCACCATTTTTTTGGGTTGAAATTTTTTCAAAATGTAATATCCTGTCTAATATAAGTATTGTGTTTTTTTTGCTAGAGCTTTCTTCATGTGCCCATGTTAAAGACTTGATCAGGACCAAACAAGGACCTTTCACATTGTACGAACATGCACTTCAAGAGGAGAAGTGGACAATTGATGACGTAGTAAAAGCCATTGAGAACTACACACAATTAGTACCATCTGAAGGAGGATGTAAGAAATTGAAGACTGAAATCTCTGAACAAGAAAAATAAGTTGATTGATAGCGCAGTACATTTCTCGATGAGGACAATAAAGACTTGCAGTGCTTTTCTTTTAAACTTGCCAAGCAGGAGATATGGCATCCAATTTTGCACAACCATGTTCTACAAACTGTAATATATTGGTAGCTAAATATATTGGTAGCTAAATACTCTTGATTGTTTGAGGGATAAATGTTGGTCAGAGTCATGTAATCATATAATGAATTAAAAATTCAGTGCACATTATGTTCACAAAACTAATTTAATAAATGGGCACATTTTTTCATTGCTGTTCATTGGTCATTAAATAATCATAGAAGTAACTAGTATTTTACCAGAGTATACAGAATAATTTTCTGAATTTTTGTCCCTCAGATGTGAGATGTGTGTTGCAATCACTTTTTCATTATCAATAATGATCCATAATAAATGACCCCTTCAGCTAATTTATTGCTACATGATATATCATGAATTAAAAAAAAATACATTTAGAACATCCAGATTATTACTTTTGTTACTATTACTCATTATTACATAATAAAACTACTTTATTCTTGTCTAAAAATTTTAAATGTAACAATAATGTGTGCAACTGCAATTCAAAGCACTGGTGATGTTAGTAGCTGAACATCAGATTTATGTTCCAGAGCTCAAAGTATCCTTGGAAATTTTTCAACATTCAAGAAATTGAAAGGTTTGTGAAAATCTTTCTTCAGAGCTTTTCAAAGTTGTCTGAAAATGTTCAGCACTACAATAGCTTATGTGGTATTGATAGTTACGTAATTCAGTTGGACCGTTCAATATTTTTTAATTAATTGAAATACATCTACCGATGCTACGGAAAGCAAGCATCGGCTCAGCCAAATTTGGTTTCTTATAACATGCATATCTATTTCATACAAGAATATTTTCTTTAATAACAGCTGAAAATGCTTGAGCAATACATGAATGTTATAATTGTTGATAAGCATAAATATTATAAGTGTGCAAGGTGATCTAACATCTGGACTAAAACAAATGTTTGCCATTTATTAACATTTATTGGTAATCTATGAAGAAAAAAACATAGAAGAATAATAAATCAGCTCAGTTAAAACCTAGTTTCATACTGGAATTTGGAATTTCGAATGAAGTTATATTGAGGTTTGTTCATGATATCTTCCATAAATTGTCATGAGATACAACCAGTGAGTTACCTGGCTACATACCATAGCACATCTCCAGTTGCCACTGTGTAAAAGACTTGTCTTTCTACAAGGTCAAGCCATGATCCAGAAAAGTCATGTATTGTTTGATCAGAGGCTGCAATGAGAGGTCATGGTGTGCCTGACATATCCAGGTAGGATGATCTGACTTCCCGAAGAATGGTTTATTTCTGTGACAGATTATGTACTCTCAGTGACTGCCTGCTCTATATGTGGGTGTGCTTTCAGCATCTATTGCCAGTAGTTACATGGTATTGTCAAGCAGTGTCTGATGAGAATGGAATTGAAATGGTTTGATCACGATGTCTGTAGATGAAATGGACTAAAAGCTTTAAAGATTTTAAACTGAAGAACTTTTGTATTTTATAATAAGCTTGCTGAATCTTGGATGTTAGAAGCTCTCTTATTACTTTTATCTTTTGTGGTTAAGTATATTTTAAAAATCGAATTTGTTCAAAAATAGTGATGCATGTGATAGGAAACTACTATACATATTGAAATATATCAGTTGGGTAAACAGTTTCTTGTGATCTAGCTTAATGTTTCTTTAATTGAAACATCTTAAATATGTTTGGGCAAATCAGCAATTTATGGAGTGTGTTTCTACTATTTCCAATTTTAAAATCTTCTACATTCCCCACATTACATTTACATTTACATTTACATTTATAACACTCTTCTAAACATTGACACCCCACCCTCTGAGATTTATAGGCGAGCATGGGATGACGAGCTGGGTTTACCCATTTCGAAAGATATTTGGGAGGAAAACCTACTGTACATACACTACTGTTCTTTAAATGCCAGGCACTGCCTGATACAATTTAAAGTATTGCATAGGTTATTACTACTCAAATAGCAAATTGAACAAGATCTTCCCAACTGTGATAAATGTCACTTCCAAGAAGCCACCCTAACTCATTCTTTTGTATCCTGTATAAAAATACAAAACTTCTGGACGGGAATATTCAATATCATTTCTAAGACACTTAAAATTCAATTGGAGTCAATTCCAAAATTAATAATATTAGGAATGTCAGAGGGCTGCCCGAATTTAACAATATCCCAAAGAAGCTTCCTTGACTATATTTAATCAAAGAGAAAAAACTTATACTTAAATTCTGGAAAATGATAACAGTCCCCACAGTGAAGATGTGGATCACAGAAATGACCGAGACACTCCATTTAGAAAAAATAAGGCTTGTCTTGACTGACAAACCTGGATCAATTTTCCAAAATATGGTCTCCTTTCATTGAATTTATTCAACAACATAATGGTTGAACACAAATTCAAAACTGACTCTAGAGTCGGGTGAGCGGGCATAGGGAAGGTTAGCGGGATATATCAGTTAAATATTTTTATTAGGCGTAAGTACATATTAATAGAATATACTTCTCACATACATTCATAATATTATTAATATTAACAATTATGTCTTATTTGTATTTCTATACATTTTTTTATTGCAGATAGGAAAAGATAGAGAAAAATAGTAAAAGTAGAAAATCAAAAAAAAAGAAATGGGTGGAGTATTAAAAAAGTTTTCCATCATTGGAGATATATCCATGATTTGTTATATATGATTCTTCATCCATTTCATTATTCAGGCTTCAGTCAGGCTCTCGTACCGAGCCATTTTGACCCTTTAAATATTCAATAAATGGAGACCATATGCCTCTGAAAAGACCCAACTTGTCCAGTAGGACAAGCCTTGATCTTTCCAGATGAAGTGTCTCCGACATTCCTGTAATCCACATTTTGGTTGTGGGGGATGTAGGACCTTTCCAGAATTTCAATATTAATTTTTTCCCAATTATTAAACGGTAATCAATAAAAATTCTTTGATTCATTGTTATTAATTGATCTGTTTCTAATATTACCAATATTATTAATTTTGAGTCAGGGATCAGATTCATATTAACAACATTCGAAATTATCTTAAATATTTCAGTCCAAAATTTAGTAATTTTTACACAATTTGTAAATGAATGCGTTAAATTAGCTTCTAAGTGCTGACATTTATCACATATAGAAACATAGAAACATAGAAATTAGGTGCAGGAGCAGGCCATTCGGCCCTTCGAGCCTGCACCGCCATTCAATATGATTATGGCTGATCATCCAACTCAGTATCCTGTACCTGCCTTCTCTCCATACCCCCTGATCCCTTCAGCCACAAGGGCCACATCCAACTCCCTCTTAAATATGGCCAACGAACTGGCCTCAACTACCTTCTGTGGCAGAGAATTCCACAGATTCACCACTCTCTGTGTGAAAAATGATTTTCTCATCTCGGTCCTAAAAGACTTTATTTTAGTCCCCTTATCCTTAAACTGTGACCCCTTGTCCTGGACTTCCCCAACATCGGGAACAATCTTCCTGCATCTAGCCTGTCCAACCCCTTAAGAATTTTGTAAGTCTCTATGAGATCACCCCTCACATAATCTTCTAAATTCCAGTGAGTACAAGCCTCACATTTATCCACATTATACTGCATCTGCCATGCATTTGCCCACTCACCCAGTCTATCCAAGTCATCCTGCAGCCTCCTAGCATCCTCCTCACAGCTAACACTGCCCCCCAGCTTCGTGTCATCTGCAAACTTCGAGATGTTACATTTAATTCCCTCGTCCAAATCATTAATGTATATTGTAAATAGCTGGGTCCCAGCACTGAGCCTTGCGGCACCCCACTAGTCACTGTCTGCCATCCTGAAAAGGACCCGTTCACTCCTACTCTTTCCTTCCTGTCTGCCAGTTCTCTATCCACATCAATACTGAGCCACCAATACCGTGTGCTTCAAGTTTGGTATGGCAGATATGTTTCTGCCAATCGTTTCTCCAACAGACGTTAAGTATGGCAGATACATTTGAAAAAATACTATGTAATTTGGATTTTGAATAATGTAATCTATGTAATATTTTAAATTGTATAAGAGAGTGTCTAGCATTTAATGAACAATGGTGTATATGTTGTAAACTTTCATCCCATACTTCAAGTCTGATTAATTGACCTAATTCGTTTTCCCATGATTGTCTATATATTTCTGTCATTGGAACATCGTTTTCTAATAAAATGTTATAAATATATGATATCAATTTTTCTGTGTTCAGGTGTTTATTTAGACATTCATCTAAAATTTCTGTCTTTCTATTTCTGATTTCTTGTGTGTTTGCTTTTACATAGTCTCTAATTTGTAAATATTTAAAGTCATCTTTTGAATGTAATCCATAAATTTGTTGTAATTCTTGAAATGACATGAACCCTATAGAGATCGGTATACGTTATTTCAATTTAGGGCTAGTGGTATACATTAATTTTAATGTTTTATTTATTTGTTTCCAGATACGTATCCCACTTTCTATTATAGGATTTTCACTATAGATTTTCTTACCTAGTTTAATATTAGCGAATAAAATCGAGCTAATTTCAAAAGGTGAACAATCTTTTTCCATTTTTAACCAGATTGGTTGTTTATCTGTCTCTACTGACCAAAAATTTATATTTTTAATATTAACTGCCCAGTAATAAAACATAAAGTTTGACAGTGCTAGACCTCCATTTATTTTTGATTTACATAAATGTTTTTTATTTATTCTATGGCTCTTATAATCCCAGATAAAGTTGGTGACTATAGATTCAACCTTATATACATTTTTAGGAAGATATATCGGAATCAATTGGAAGAGATATAGTAATTGCGGGAGAAAAATCATTTTTATTGCATTAATTCTACCTAGCATTGAAATAGGTAATGTTTTCCAATATAAAATATTCTTATAGCATTTGATTTGTTAGTATTCTGGCTGTTGGATTAGTGTATAATAAGCAGAGATCCCAAGTGTCCCGGAATAAACTTCTCTCCCAACTTAAAAGTTTCCATAACCGAAAACAAGTAAGACCATTCCACCTGGTCAAAGGCTTTCTCCGCGTCTAACAATATAATTACTAGGTGTTTATTAATACCTCTTTTCGAACATATAATATTGAATAATCATCTCAGATTATATGAGGAATATCATTTTGGTATAAATCCTGTTTGATCTGGGTGAATTAATTTATTAATAACTGTACTTAGACTTTGTGCTAATATTTTGGTTAGTATCTTTTGATCAGTATTTAAAAGAGCTATAGCTCTATATGATCCTGGGTCATCCATGTCTTTGTCTATTTTAGGTATAAGTGTTATAATAGATTCATTTAACGTTTCTGGTGGGTATAAATGTATTCATAGAGTATCTTCAAACGTGGTGCAATCAGATCATAAAATGTTTTATAAAATTCCGAACCAATACAATCTGGTCCCGGTGTTTTACCATTTTTTAATGATCTGATAGATTCTTCGATTTCTTTTACTGAAATTTCAGCATTTAGTGATTCTCTATTTTGTGAATCCAACCCATTCAGATTACATTTTTTTTTTAAATGCTTCTATTCCTATCCTGTTTTCTGTCGTTTTAGCTGAATATAATTTTTTATAATATTGCAAAAATCTCTCATTAATATCTTTGGGTTGTACTAATGGTTCGCCATTGTATGATTTAATCCTATGGATTATTTTTCTCCCTCCATTTTCCGTAATTGACGAGCCAATAATTTTTGAGGTTTATCTCCATATTCAAATTGTAATTGTTTAGTGTATTGATAGAGTTTTACAACTTGATCTGAGTATATTTTATTTAATTTATATTTCAGTGCAGCGATTTTGTTATGTTTTGTTATGGATGGATTAGCAGCATTCTCTGTGTCTAATTGTTTAATCTACTTTTCCAATTCCTGTTGTTCCCTCCGATTCTCTTTATTATAAAATGCTTGAGAAGAAATCATAATTCCACGGGCATATGCTTTAAAAGTTTCCCATAATAGGGAAGAAGATATTTCCGGTTTATCATTTATTTCAAAGAAAATCTTGATCTGTTCTATAATATATTCCTGAGTTACTTTGTCTTTTAAAATTTGTGGGTTAAATCTCCATTGTCCCTGTTTTTCCGTTTTACCATTTATTTTAATCATAAATGTTAAAGGTGCGTGATCTGAGATTGTAATATTATGGTATTTTGAATTGTAAGTAAGTGATAGGAGTTTAGAGTCTACCAAAAAATAATCTATTCTTGAATAGGTTTTATGTACAGGTGAGTAAAAACAATATTCTCGTCCAGTTGGATTTTCTACTCTCCAAACATCTTTAATATTACTAGTATCCATGTATGCATTTAATAAGTCACTGGAATGGGATTTGGTTTTCCTTTGTCTTGTGGATCTATCTAAATAAGAGTCTAGTGTACAATTTAAATCTCCAATTATTAAGTTATGTTGTGCTATTTCCGGGATATTATTAAATATTTTAGCGGGATATATCTCCGCTTCTTTCACTTCTTCGTTAGTTCAGGGGGTTTTCTTTTTTCTCTTTCGTGTCTTTTTCGAAATTCTTTCTTTTCTTTTTCTTCTCTTTTTTAATCTTTTTTCCTTTTTCTTTTTTTCCGATTTAGTTATTAGTTTATAAAATGTTAAAATTGCTGTATGCAAATTGTATAATTGTTATGTCGATTACTTTCTCCTTGTACAATTGCTTCTAATAAAATAAAATATAAAAATGAATTTAAAACACAGACAGACAGACAGACAGACAGATTTAAAGAGAAAAAAAGAGCAACCACAGTTCTGGAAAAAGGTTTTGTGGACAGATGAGACAAAGATTAACTTATATCAGAGTGATGGCAAGAGCAAAGTATAGAGAAGAGAAGGAACTGCCCAAGATCCAAAGCATACCACCTCATCTGTGAAACATGGTGGTGAGGGTGGCTGGGCATGTATGACTGCTGAAGGTACTGGCTCACTTATTTTCATTGATGATACAACTGCTGATGGTAGTAGCAGAATGAATTCTGAAGTGTATAGACACATCCTATCTGCTCGAGTTCAAACAAATGCCTCAAAACTCATTGGCCGGCGGTTCGTTCTACAGCAAGACAATGATCCCAAACATACTGCTAAAGCAACAAAGGAGTTTTTCAAAGCTAAAAAAATGTAAATTCTTGAGTGGCCAAGTCAATCACCCGATCTGAGCCCAATTGAGCATGCCTTTTATATGCTGAAGAGAAAACTGTAGAGTACTAGCCCCCAAAAAAGCATAAGAAAATAAAAATATGACTACCAGGTCTGGCAGAGCATCACCAGAGAACAGGTGATGTCCATGAATCGCAGACGTCAAGCAGTCATTGTATGCAAAGGTTATATAACAAATTGCTAAACATGACAACTTTCATTTACGTGATATTGCTGTGTCCCAAACATTTTGGCGCCCTGAAAAAGGAGGCTATGTATAAACACTGCTGTAATTTCTACATGGTGAAACCAAAATGTATAAAAATGGCCTCTATTAAAATCTGACAGTGTGCACTTTAACCACGTGATTTTTTTTCTATTACAAATCTCAAATAGTGGAGTACAAAGGCAAATAAATAAATAATACCAATCTTTGTCCCAAACATTATGGAGGGCACTGTAGATCCATGATCGAATAGTCATAGTTCCACAGTTACTTTTGGGACATTATGATGTATCCTTTTAATGAAATGGTATTAGTGCAAATTGAGAATGTTGTTAGCTTCTTTTATTGGAAACTCTGGCATTTGAAGCAATTAGATAATCATTGCAACTTCCCTGCTGTGCAATGTACATTGTAATAATTATTTGAATATTACTGATAAGTAAAATACTTGAAATCAATGCATAAGAGAAAAAAAAGCTAAGTTAGCTATTTTTATTTTCCATCTGTCCTCAGATTTTTGCTGCTGTTTACTTCAAGTCCTAACTGCTAACAGTTAATTTCCCCATTGGTTATTATTTATGTCTGCAGGGTGATCCAACCACAGGATCATCTTTAATCAGGCTAATCCTATCATAACTTAATGCCCAGGCTAGCACACTTCAGCTGCTGCAGAAGAAAGAACCTGGCTGATTTATCCATTACACCGATCCTCCTCCCCATAGTCCAATGATCTTTGGCATGAGTCAGTCACAGCACCCCTGAGCTATGGTAGGTGAAATCAAACAGCAAGGCACAGATGGGGTTACTGAAGCAAGTAGCTGATATCCTATCCGTCTCAGCTGCCTGCTGAGCCATCAGATGTCTTTTCATTTAATCTGGGTTTATTATGCATTTTGAAGTCATGTCTCTTTATTACTGTAGCTTTTCTGTTCATTGAGCATTGACAAATAGGATGGAAAAGACTATATTTCGTGAGCGTGTATACAGAGTTCCATTAAAGCACCACAAGCTCAGAAATAATACCAACAACATTTTGTGCATGTTTGCATCTTCCATCTTGCAGATTTGTGATTAATTAAGCGGTAAGGCTGCTGCCTCAGCACCAGAGACCTGGGTTCAATCCTGACTTTGAGTGCTGTACTGTGCAAAGTTTGTGTGTTCTCCCTGTGACCACATGGTCTTTCTCCCGCTGCTCCGGTTTCCTCCCACATTCCAAAGACGTGCAGGTTTGAAGGTTAATTGGCTTCTTTAAATTGCCCCAAGTGTGTAGAATGCAAAGGTGGGATAACATTGAACTAGTGTACGGGTGAATAATGGTCGAAGTGGACTTGGTGGTTCAAGAGGCCTGTTGCCACGCTGCATCTCTAAACTGTATCGCTACAGTAAATTAGTTCTTGTTTTACTATCTTTCTCTGATATTATTTATCGCCACGTGATGATAAATTATTGATACAATAAGTAGTCACTTGGGAAGCTAAATTACCTTGCCAATGAGAATAAATTTGCATTTATATAGCTTGTTAATAACTTGTATCCCGAACCTCCTAAGCTTGAGTTGTGATCCTGTCAAGTTCTAGATCTTCTGCTTGAAGATCTAGATTCACTCAAAGAATACTGCAAAATGGATTCTGCACCATTTATGATTAGAGAGACCTGCATGTTTGCAGACAATTCATGTGCAAGTTGTGGATTCAAAACTGAATTGCAGGCTTTCTCCAATCCAGGGAGAGCTAGCCAATGGATCGGGAATTGGCTTAAAAGAAGCAAGCAGAGGATGATGGTGGAAGGCTGTTTTTCGGACTGGAGACCTGTGACCAATGGTGTGCATCAGGGATCGGTTTGCTGTTTGTGATTTATGTCAATTATGTGGATGATAATGTACAAGTAAATTTAAAGATGTTGCGCAGGTGGACTGAGGAATGTTTAATGGAGTTTCATACTGATAAGTGTGAGGTGTTGCATTTTGGGAAGGCAAACCAGAGCAGGACTTTCACAGTGAATGACAGGGGTCTGGGGAATGTTGTAGAGCAGTGGGATCAAGGTGAGCAGGTACATAGTTTCTTGAAAGTGGCATCATAGATAGATAAGGTGGTCAAGAAGGCTTTCGGCACTATGGTCTTCATCAGTCAAAGAGTATTGAGTATAGAAATTGGAATGTTATGTTACAGTTGTACAAAATATTGGTGAGGTCACATTCGGAATATTGTATTCCATTTTGGTTACCCTGTTATAGGAAAGATGTTGTTAAGTTGGAAAGGATGCAAAGAAGATTTACGTGCATGTTGCAGGACTTAAGGGCCTGAGCTATAGGGAGAGATTGAAAAGGCTAGGACTTTATTCCATGGAGCACAGATGGATGAGGGGTGATCTTATAGAGGTGTATATAGAAAAATAGAAAATAGATGCAGGAGGAGGCCATTTGGCCCTTCGAGCCAGCACCGCCATTCATTGTGATCATGGCTGATCATCCACAATCAGTAACCTGTGCCTGCCTTCTCCCCACATCTTTTCATTCCGCTAACCTTTTGAGCTCTATCTAAATCTCTTTTAAATTTATCCAGTGAATTGGCCTTTACTGCCTTCTGTGGCAGAGAATTCCACAAATTCACAACTCTCTGGGTGAAAACTATTTTTCTCATCTCAGTTTTAACTGGCCTCCCCTTTATTCATGGATTGTGGCACCTGGTTCCGGACCCCCCCCCCCCCCCCCCCCCCAACATTGGGACCATTTTTCCTACATCTAGCTCTTCCAGTCCTTTTATATTTTTATATGTTTCTATAAGATCCCCTCTCACCCTTCTAAATTCCAGTGAACACAAGCCCAGTCTTTTCAATCTTTCCTCATATGACAGTCCTGCCATCCCGGGGATTAACCTCGTGAACCTACGCTGCACTGCCTCAATAGCAAGGATGCCTTTCCTCAAATTAGGAGACCAAACCTGCACACAATACTCCAGATGCCATATGATCCATATGATATATGATCATGAGGGTAAATGCACAGAGGCTTTTACCGGGAGAAAGGGAATCAAGAATTAGAGGACATAGCTTTAAGGTGCGAGGGGAATGATTTAATAGGAATTTGAGGGACAACGTTTTCACATCAAGTGTGATGGGTATATGGAATGAGCTGCCAGAGGAGGTAGTTGAGGCAGGTTTGATCAAAACATTTAAATGACATTTGGACAGGACATGGATAGGAAAGGTGTAGAAGAATTTGGGCCAAACGCAGGCAGGTGGAACTAGTGTAGATCGTGGATTTTGGTTGATGTGGGCAAGTGGGGCCCGACAGGCCGGTTTCCATGCTGTATGACTATGACAATTACTGAGAAAGTTTCATATGGATTAATGGGATATCACATCCAAGGAGGGTTTAGCATGCGGTCAGAAAATAAAGTACATTGCCCCCAGAAGTGGCATTGTTTTTATTTAATACTACCAACTCCAATTAGTTTCAGCATGTTTATGGTATTTGTTTATTATTGTAACGTACCGAGATCCAATTAAAAGCTTTATCTAGAAGGGACAGTAATTCAGATGCTTCAGTAATTCAATGGGTCAGGCAGTATCTTTGGAGAACATGGATAGGTGTCGTTTCGGATCGGGCTGAAGAAGGATCATGACCCGAAACGTAATCTACCCATGTTCTCCAGAGATGCTGCCTGACCCACTGAATTACTCCAACACTTTGTCTTTTTGTAAACTAGAATCCGCAGTTCCTTGTTTATACAAAAACATCACCTAATTTATTTTGTTATTGACAGTAAATTTGGTGCTGTCTCTGACTGTATATTGAGACATCAGCAAAATAATGACTATGTAACTTGACCCCTGAAACCTTCCATTTAAAATTGTATTAGATTTTAACCTTTGATCAGTTCAATAGCATGAATCCTCTGACGTGCAGCCAGTTAAAACTTCAATCTCAAAGGACTAAGGCAATTCACAAAGCATTATCAAGATGTTAAAGAAGCCAGAATGCTGATTTTAATCAAAATGCTTTCCTTGAATTAATCTAAATTAATATATTAACACCAGTGAATAGGCTATTGAGATTTAGGATGGAGCTATTCATACTAATTACACTGATTTTAAACAGGAAGATTTTTCATCAGTTCTATTTTTACAGAAGATAAAACCTACATTACAGGTGCAATGTGAGACCTGTAATTAAGCTACATCGAAAAATGATTGAAGTGCTTCCTCAAAACTATATTGAGAGTTCCGTAAACTCGGAGAATGATCACCAACAGCAAAGAATTTGTCAGGAAATAACTTGACATTTGATAAAAATAACCTTAATTTTGGCTGCATTTACAATTTTATCCATTTGTGACATGTATTATTGCTCAGAGTTCTCATCTGGAAATTGACTTCATGACACAGCTGCCCCTCGCATGAAAGAATATCACACTGTATCCTGAACTTGTGTTTTTCCCCCAACATTCAATTTCTTCTCTAACCTTTCAATTGATTGAATCAATTTTCGTCATCCATGCGAGCAAAATTATTTGGGAGTTCAACAACAAAATAGCTTACAAACCTGACCATCTGAACGAGTTATTACTTGTACTCATACGAGAGGTAATATTATCTCTACTTGGTTCAGTCCCTGGTTGTTCTGAAAGGTTATTGTTTAAATCCATTGCTTGACACATTTTGTGACCTCTTTTACTCCATTCATGAAAACTATTTACTTCCTTTTCTGCGAGGAATACTTACTGGTTTTCCATAGTTGGCATGGAGAAAGGCTAGAGACTGCGGATGCAGAAATGTAGATAAAAGCACTTATGCTTGGGATTCATCAAGTTGTCAAATCACGTTTATTCGTCACATACACATACGAGATGTGCAGTGAAAAGAAAAGTGGCAATGCTCGTGCAAACTTAGTGCAAAAAACAAACAAACTACAACAGGATCACATATTCACATCTTATATATTGTGGGAGGAAAGAAAAAGGAAAAAAACATCAACATTATTCTGTAAGGTGTGCAAAAAAAAAAGAGATCAATTGCCACCATTATATAGGTATGTGACAAAACTTACCTTCAGCGGCGCTGCAGTTCTCTCACTGGCCATGTGTGCGACTTTGGCGCCTTTGCGTGGGGGGGTGGGGGGGGGGGGGTTAAATGCCTTTTTCTCCTGCCTGTCCGAGATGTATTTTCTCGGGCTGGTAGCTAATGCTGAAGAATTGTTCCAACTGCCGTTCTGTGAATTCTTTTTTTAAACCGCGGGACAATTTCAGCTTGGAGTAAAATAAAAATTCACTTTTAACGCTGTCAACGCCGACAACGGGACGGATCTCCCGTACGGGACAAATAAAGGTAAGCCGTTTATTTTACATATAAACTTGCTTATTAGGATTACCTAATTTTACGTTGCGAAAAGGTATTTTCCCTGCTGATATGGTGTTTAAATTCACCGCAACGTTCCAATCGATCGGGTTCCACAAAATCCCACTCACAAGATGATTTAAATGGCCATTAATTTACGGGAAATAAACACTGAATTCCTTCCATTTGGCCTATAAATTCATGACAATGAGATTTAAAAATCATGTTATATTGTGAATTCTTGTGTGAATATTATTTGGACACTTAGGCTATCTAAAAATGTTAATCTTTTCTTAAGAAATGGTTAGATGTTTAGATCTAGTAATTGAATTTTGTAATTAGCTACAATTAGGTAACTAACTAATTATATGCTTTAATTTCAGGTCATCCAAGTATGTTTGTTTCATATTTGTTTCAGAATGCTTCAATCTATAATAACTGAAAATTTATTTGAGTTCTCTTAATTTTTAAGGAAGTTATGGGCTTTTGACTGTCCCCGATCACAGCTTTTGTGTTAAGTCAGTGGAAAAGCAATAGGGAACAAGATGCTAATTTCCGAGTATGAAAATGGCCATAACTTTTTTTATACTGCGTATTAAAATATGAAAGTGAATTAGGTGTCAAATTAAACTTCTTTTTATGCTTTATCTGATGGGATAAATTGCAGACTTGATTTTTAAAATCTCAAAATTTTGTAACATTGCTACATTTTAGCACATCAATGATGTTCCAGTTTGCAGGCTTTATTTTGAAACTTTGATTTTCATCCATTCATCATAGAAGAAGAAAATTACCTGTGGCTAATCTGCCTTAAAATGGTGAAGATTCCTACTCTTTAGGATGCAAAGAAGGCAATGCATTACCTGGCTGAATTTATTGTCTGGTTTCTGTTTGAAAATATTCAGTGTAATGATCCAAGCAGCTGAATGGTTCCTGAAGGAGTTTCACTAAAATTAGACAAGCATACTAGCAGGTAATAGCACTGTTCTAAATAAGTCATGATACTGCAGAAACAAAGAATTCCAGATGCTGGTTTATACCAAAGATAGACACAAAGTCCTGGAGTGACACAGCGGGTCAGGCAACAAGTCCAAAGAGCTCATCTGGTAACTGGAATCTCTTGCTGTTCTTTTTCTCCAGAGATGCTGCCTGACCCACTGATTTAATCCAGCACTTTGTGTTTAAGTAATGATACTGGTTCTTCATAAGAACCATCAAGTGTCTTGCGAGGAAGCCACAGTTAACCATTCACGCTCCACCCTCCTGCTTTCTTCGTTCAGCAGCCATAGTAAAGCTACCCCAATCCAGCATCCTCAGTACTTTTGTAGTGCCAGACTGGCACATTTTTGAGGCTACTGGATACTATTTCTATTCATGCACCAACACATCTTTAAATCACCTTGGAAAATGTATACTACAGTGTAAAATCTTAATAAAGTGATTTGAAGTGGTGCTGGTGCATTAGGAGAAGTTGTATCCAATAGCCCCCAAAATGTCAGGTGAGTTTAAAGGGACTGGTAAATGAAACCTAGTGAATTTTCTAGGGAACATTGAGAAAGGACCCTGGTGAGTTTTTAAAGCAGCAAAGCCCTTTTGATTTTAAAAGGAGTGCAGGAAGTGGGGCCTCACTAGGTTTAAAGAGAACATGGAAACAGACCCAATGAGTTTAAAGAGAGTGGGGGAACATGGGTTTGATAAATTTAAAGGGAGCACTGGAAATGGGCCCTGATCCACTTGCCGAACCATCAGTATCTCAGAACAATGGTTTTGCAGATTATTGCCGTTTTACTATAATTTCAAGTAATTGCATTCCAGTGATCACCAATCTTATCTTCGGGATCAGGAATCGAATATAGGAGCAAAGTGGTCCTTCTGCAGTTGTACAGAGCCCTAGTGAGACCACACCTGGAGTATTGTGTGCAGTTTTGGTCCCCTAATTTGAGGAAGGACATTCTTACTATTGAGGGAGTGCAGCGTATGTTTACAAGGTTAATTCCCGGGATGGCGGGACTGTCACATGCTGAGAGAATGGAGCAGCTGGGCTTGTGCACTCTGGAGTTTAAAAGGATGAGAGGGGATCTCATTGAAACATATAACATTGTTAAGGGTTTGGACATGCTAGAGGCAGGAAACATGTTCCCGGTGTTGGGGGAGTCCAGAATCGGGGGCCACAGTTTAAGAATAAGGAGTAAGCCATTTCGAATGGAGACGAGGAAACACAGAGAGTTGTGAGTCTGTGGAATTCTCTGCCTCAGAGGGTGGTGGAGGCAGGTTCTCTGGATGCTTTCAAGAGAGAGCTAGATAGGGCTCTTAAAAATAGCAGAGTCAGGATATGGGGAGAAGGCAGGAACGAGGTATTGATTGGGGATGATTAGCCATGATCACATTGAATGGCGGTGCTGGCTAGAAGGGCTGAATGGCCTACTCCTGCACCTATTGTCTATTGTCTATACCCATCGTATTGGCTAAAATACCAAATTAAAAACTTCAAGTGAGCTGATTGAGTTATTGTTGAGCATCATGGATAACCTATTTAAGCTGGAAGCAAATTTATTTATTTTTTTAACCTATTTTTGAAAGCCTAAAAGTTGCAGTTGGAAACATTTGCAATAATGATTAGTTTTGAATGTTTTTTTTTGCTTGTATAAAATCTCCAACATTTTGAGTATTGTTCTTTCATAAGGGCTTCCATGAGCAGTTATCATCTTGGTGTAGTTACAGCTGGGTTTTAATGCAATTCAGTGTTGTAGATACTACTTGTCTTGCAAATTGGTAGGCAAAATACCAATGTTAGATATTTTGTCTCTGCACCCCGATTTAGACCTTGTTTTATGCACCTGAAAATGTTTTGTTTTAGTTTAGAGATCGAGCGTGAAAACATGCCTTTTGGCCCACTGAGCACGCACCAACGATTGATAGTAAGATTAAATGAGAACTTACCAATTTGAAGTTTGATCGTTATTTTATGAGGAGTTACGATGAGGGATTACGAGAAGCCCCGTCTGGCGCATGCTCGGCATACTTCAAAGCAGCGGCGTGAAAAACACAGAACCAATAGCCGGAATAAAATAGTAAGGCTTACATAGACTAGAACTACCAGATGATCATTTATTTTATGAGGGTTGGGAGTGGAGAGCACGTAATCCCTCATCGTAACGCCTCATAAAATAACGATCAAACTTCAAACCTGGTAAGTTCTCATTTAATCTTACTATTTTACTTTGGAGTCACGTGAGTGACTACGTGAAGCTCTGTGATTTTCATGCCGTAGATCATTCCATACGACACACTGCTTGAGTTTACACAGTAGTGAGTAAATAATATATATTGCTTGAAATTATGCAATAAATTTTAATATTTTAATAATAATAATAAAAAGAAAAGTAATAACCCCTCTATCCCTGGGGAAATTACAACAAAAGATATGCAACAAAGCAAACAATTTGAACAGAACTCAACACAGCATGTGCAACCCTGGCACTGTGACAACAGGTTTATCATAAAATCTAGAAAATCTATGAACATTGGTGTCTCACAATCTCAGAGATTCTTAATTCAATATATATTAAATCAGATGTTTAACCACACACAATGTTTAGTTGACAGAGTATGTCTTAAAGATTACATTGGTTCCAGCCTTTCTTGGCTTGCTTTGCTTGCTTAGATCATTGACATAAAACGTCATTTTATCTACAGACAACTGCATACAATGTAACCGTAACATTTGTAATGTTTGTACTCATTGTGCTGATTTAATGTCATCAGCATAACCACTTTAAATATTAACTTCTGAAAAGACAGTGACGTAATTGGAGTCCATTGCCGAAGCAATGTGAGAACTATACTGACATCCCAGATTCCTGTATATCTGGGTTTGGTAGGATTTTATTAAAATTCCTCTCATAAATCGGGATATTAACGGATGAGACCCGATAAATTGTTGTTCTGAAAATTGTCCTAAATAAGAGAACAAAGCACTCCGAGCTCCATTAATGGTACTATAACTCAGGTGCAACATAGCAAGGAACTCCAATACATCCGATATGTTTGCAGTATGATAAAATATATCTGACTGTATACAAAAGATTTCCCATTCCTTATATGAAACATATATATTGTTTCTTAGTGCTATATCTCCAAGCTGCAGTTATGATATCCATGGTCCTATCCAACATTCCATCAGAACCTGCAGATTAGCAATTAATACGGTCATGTAATGGATGACTTCTGCTGTTACTGGATGTACCAACAATTACTGCACCTGGGATTTGTCATGAATGTATGAATCATCATTCTGAGCACCAATGGGAACAATGGCTGGGTAGTAATGGTCCCTAGATAAGGGACGTATCAGATATTGAATTGATAGGAACAGATACTACACCAGCAAAAAGGCCGAGAAGCAATATCAGTTTGGAACCACCAAACGCCTGCGGCGGAGACTTACTCTATTTTGGTGACACATTGCTTAATCAGGCAAAATGCAAAAATCATAAAAGACTATACTTCCCCAATGTAGCGAGAAAGCATCCATCACTAATGCTCCTGGATCTGGCTCCCATGAGACACATTTAGACCACTGGAGATTTAATCCAGACACAACAGATCAACATTTGGTACTCATAGTGTCTGACAATCTTTTTTTTTAATTAATTTTTTTTTTTTTTTTTTACTTTTTGAATTTTAACATTCATTCTGTATTGTCACTGAACTTTTGTGATCTGTTGTCTTACGACAATATTGTCTTCTCCCACAGCTGTGGTATTGTCTACTCCCAATAACTCCAAATAATTCATACCATGTGTTTGGAGAATTAAATCGTCTTGGACAGTCCATCGACCACCACAACTGGTGGCGCTGTCCTTGGCTCCCCATCCGAGAGCACTCCCATCAGTCTGTAATACCACTGAAGACTACTGAACAAGCACATTTTTACTTCTAGTAACTTGTGCAACATTGAGAATCCATCATTGCAATTCAGCTCAACCTTTTTAGTTGCCCTGAATTGTCGCCCTGATTTAGTCACCCTGAAACAAAATACACGAAAACCCTCAGGTCAGCCCTTATCTGTCCCAATTCAATATTAATTAACAAATGTAGGTAATAATACAAAGTTCTATGCCATGTGGCCAGGCCTCCTGCAGTTCAAACCACCGTCTGCTCATGAGTCAGGGTCGACGAAGAGAGAGAGAATTCTGGGAGATTCTGGTATTTAAGCTTCTGATGAGTCACCCATCACCTGACGCAGCTTGGCCAATTGGATACAGGAGCCCTTAACCGCTTGATTCCTGACTCCCAGCCACGGGGCCTGCACTCAGGAGAGAAACAAAAGTTAAGTACATAGCATTCACCAGAGGGGGGGGGGGGGGGGGGGGGGAGTACCTAACACCCCCACCCAAAGATACTGAATAAGCTTCGGCAGAAACTATTCAGTGACAAAGGAACTTGCCAATACCCTTTTAGCAAGTCCAACTTAGACACAAAAGATGCACTTCCCACATGATCACCGCAATCCTCCATCCGTGGAAGAGGATAGCAATTCGGCTTAGTTACACCATTCACCCTCCGAAAGTCCATGCAAAACCTGTCCTCCCCATTAGCCTTCGTAGCCAGTAGACACGGAGAACTCCACGGACTACAACTAGGTTCAGCAATTCAATGCTGCAGCATAGGCGTCTGAGAAGGCACATCCGAGAACAGTGACCCATTTGACCCCACCAAAGCAAGCAGATTATCCCGCTGACTTTCAGACAAATGAGACAACCGCAAGGGAAGCGACTTCAAATCTTCAAAGTTGCACAGCCTTCCCTGCGTCACTGCCACAGACATTCATGCCTCTCCCACATCACCACCCGTGTCAGGGGGCAGCACTACTACAGCCAAAACCGGCTTAGACAAAACCGAAGGACACAGCTCCTCCCCATCAACCTGTACATGCTCCTGCTCATGGTACTGCTTCAGCATGTTGATATGACATAGCTGAGTCTTATGCCTCCGATCAGGGGTACCAATAACGTAATCCCTTGCACCAACCTTCCTAACCACCTGACAGGGACCACTATACCGAGCCTGCAGACTGGAACCAGGAATAGGCAACAACACCAGGACTTTGTCACCTGGAGAAAAATTCCTACTAGAAGCCTTCCCGTCGAACCAGCCCCCCATCCTAGACTGAGCAGAGGCAAGATTACTCATTGCCAGTTCGCATGCCCTCCGCAGTCTAGACCAAAAAGTACAGACGTGGTCTAAAATACTACGTTTTGAATTCTCCTGCAACCATTTCTCCTTCAGGACCCTCAACGGACCACGAACAGTATGCGCGAACACCAGGTCAGCAGGACTGAACCCTAAAGACTCCTGCACGACCTCACGCACCGCAAACATAACGAGATGAACCCCCTCATCCCAGTCCTTTGCAAACTCCATGCAGTAAGTCCTCAACATGGATTTCAAAGTCTGGTGAAACCGCTCGAGAGCTCCCTGGCTCTCTGGATGGTACGCACTGGAGTTACAATGCTCAATAGCCCTCGTGACAGCACAAGCTGTGAAGACCGTTGGATGCTGCATAGCCAATATATCAGGACTCTGCACCATCGGAACAGCCATCACCTCAGGAGTAATTAAAATTCTACCTGCTGCCAAGTCATTCCCCAAAATCACAGAAACTCCCGCAACGGGAAAACACGGCCGTAACCCATCAATTACCCGGCCTGAAACCAACTCGGACTCGAGACTCACGGTATGCAAAGGCACTACCATGTCCTCCAACCCGAATCCTACCACAGGGACACTGGACCCAGCCGATGACTCCCTAGGAAACGGCAGTACTCTATCCAATATAATGGACTGAGTAGCACCAGTATCACGCAAGCTGGATACTGGAACTCTATGACCCCCATCCTCTAGAGAAACAAAACCTTGTGTGATGAACGCAGAATTCCTACACTCATCAGACGCAGGCATCCCAGGAACCACAGGTGCTCTTTGTGTACCTACCAAAGCCACATGCTTTGCATTTTTCCTTTGCAGGATGGGACACGACTTTAAAATGTGCCCGCTCCCTTTACAATAGTAATACACAGGCCCTTCCTTAGTCCTGAAATCTCTGTCAACCTTATCAGCTCGGACCTCCCCCTGTATTAATGAGCAGACCCTTGCAGGCACAGAAACAGCTTTGGCACTGCCACCGCGAAACCACCACGATTAAACGACCATGCACCAAAACTATAGGATCGCCCAACAAACTCCGTTTTATGAGTCAATACATACTCATCTACTAACACCGCGGCCTTAGACACTTCCCGTTCCATAGAAGAAACTCGGGAGGCATTCAATTACTTCTCCTGCCGCTCAAGGCTTTTCATTTCAAGCTCTGATTGGAGCTCTATCTCTCTTAAGGCCCTCTCCTGCTTTTTCATTTCAAGCTGTAACCCTCTTTTTCATTTCAAGCTGTAACTCCTTCAATCGAATTTCCTGACTAGGCTTTGTAGAAGATAGAGGAATGTCTGCACCAGCAGGCAATACCCCACTCCTCACCAACGCAGACCATAACTCCAACTTTATAGCCTCTTTCTTCAAATGTTTATCAACAGGCACCTTATAGGTCTCTGCCAGCATACACAAATGCTCCTTGGTACATTTATCAAACAACTCCCGACTAGGAGCCTCAGTAAATTCCTGCACTTTAAACTCCATATCAAATGTAGGACCAAACCACCAGCCAAACCCTGGTCACTAAAGTTACCACAAACGGAATAGAAAAAAAAAATCTCCTCACAACACAGAATTCCTCAGTCACCAGAAGCCTACCAAAAAAACCCCCCAAAACTGTCTAGGGTCCTCAAAGCTTAGGACGAGCCCCCATTTTGTTACGACTCCAGAATGCAGGTACTTCAGAGCCGCGTAACATAGTCAAAAACCAGGCGCAAGTTCAAGAAAATAGTCTTTTATTTAATTAAAACTCAAACCTGATTCAAACAACCCAGACAAGGACAAGAATAAACTAATAAACAAAGATAACAGTGCTCCAGCCAGCCTCGCAATGGGCTGTCGACCTAGGGTCTCTAACCTGCCTAAATGGAAATAACCCTGAAACAAAATACACGAAAACCCTCAGGTCAGCCCTTATCTGTCCCAATTCAATATTAACTAACAAATGTAGTTAATAATACACAAAGTTCTATGCCATGTGGATAGGCCTCCTGCAGTTCAAACCACCGTCTGCTCATGAGTCAGGGTCGACGAAGAGAGAGAGAATTCTGGGAGATTCTGGTATTTAAGCTTCTGATGAGTCACCCATCACCTGATGCAGCTTGGCCAATCGGGTACAGGAGCCCTTAACCCCTTGATTCCTGACTCCCAGCCACGGGGCCTGCATTCAGGAGAGAAACAAAAGAGTTAAGTACATAGCATTCACCAGAAGGAGGGGGGGTGGGGAGGGGGGGAAGTACCTAACAGAAACCTACACAGGAAACTCCACACAGATAGCACCTGAGGTCAGGATTAAACTTGGGTCTCCATTGTTGTGAGGCAGAGGCTTTGCCAGTTGTGCCACTATGCCGTCCCGACTGTTGTGTTGAGAACCCGTCATATTTGTATGATGAACAATTTCAAAAGACAGCTGTGATGCAACATTAATCACACTTTTTTTATAATTACGATATAATAATACGGCATTGTTGAAGCAAGTTTGATAGTATCTAATTTATTCATTGTAGGCGTAAATATTTTGTAAATAGGTCAATTTGTTCATTACTTTAACAAATTTGTCGAATGCACTTTTAGACTACTGAGATTTTACCAAGAGATATATATTTTGCCCCATCAGTTTTTTTAATGGTTTCATTGTTATTGCAAGACATCAGAAATTAAATTACGTTTACTTTTTAAAATATTTTTCATGATTCCATACATGCCAAGTCACTGCTTCTTACCATTGTTGAAATTTCAACAGTTCATGGTCCTCCTTTTCATGGGTATTTCTTCCAGAACCCATAATGTCAAACTGTGTTTCGCTTCTCTGATATTAACAGTTCTACATTCTAAAAGTCATTTGTTTTTTGCCACTGGTAAACAATATATTTGTAACTAGTAGTTAGTTACAAGCATTTTCTCCTGACCCTTTTAGAAAAGAGGTGGAACTTTACTTTCTGTCCTTTGGCTATGATCATTTAATATCTGCTGGCACTGAAATATGTATCTTTTCATTTTTACAAAATATAACGTTGTCATTTAAAGGTGAGATAGATTTGTAATAGACATTGTAATTTAGAGTTAATGTTTCAGGTCCATACACTTCATAACCAGAAGCAAATTCAGAACCATGGGAACTAAGTAGAGATGAAGAAAACCAGGGCAATGTGGATGTACAGAGTGCTTTGGGTATTTTACATCCTCAGCATGAGTTCAGCACTTTTAGGGCCTAATCACTCGTTTCACTTTCTCAAGACAACAGATGTTGACAATAATTTCCTTGAAACTATATTTCCGCTGTGCACCATCTTATATGTCTTCACTTCCTCCATTAAACACCTACACTGATCTATGGAGGGTCTGGCCCTTTATTTTATCCTTCCTTGCAATGGCCTGGGCCCTGTCTTGGATATCTGAGTGCCTCCAATTCTGGCCTCTTGCATATTCCACATTTTGTTTGCTCAACCTTTGATGGCTGTGCCTTAAAGTGTCGAAGACAAAAGTTCAAAAATTCCCTCCTTAAAGCTCTTGGGTCAATCTTTTAAATGCTTCAAACACAGCTTTCGGTCCTAATATCCTCATAATGTTTGGTGGTGTATTTTCTCATTTTCTTCTTTTCCTCTGCTTGTTCATGTGGCAGACCCACACAACCGCTTCATTGATACTTGCTGTGACCACAACCTAAATGTTGCATATTGGTGCAGATCACCAATTTGTGTCATACCACCCATACTTTATATAGTCCCTTAATTCCGCATTCCACAAGGTTGTTTAGAGCATGCAGCTCTATCCTCAATCCTACCAAGATGAGTCTGTACATTAGAGGAGCTGGTGTTATGTTGCTTGTAAAGTACTTGAGCTGAGCATGGCTCATCCTATGTTTTGCAGTGGCCCACTATCAAATAATTTTGATTTTACTGCACAGTAGTGTAAGTGCCTATGCTCCTGGCAATAGGGGTGGAATATTGCAACCTTCATGTGGTCCGCCCTGTTTCGATGAATGAAATCAACCCGGCTTGCACAATCAAATAAGATCAAATAGAACAAGTTGTCCTACAACTTTTCGTTATGCACACCATATGCAAGAAGAAAAAGAACATGAATAATTAATATAATGGCTGCTTCAGAATCTCATGAAGCAGGTAACTCCTTGGGCTTGTTGGACAACCAGAGCAAGACCATGATTTGTGTGAGGAGAAAGGAACTGTAGATGCTGGTATATATTGAAGCTAGACACAAAGTGCTGGAGTAATTCAGCGGGTCAGCAGCATTTCTGGAGAAAAAAGGATGCGTGATATTTTGAGTCGGGATCCTTCTTCGACCCGAAATGTCACCCATCCTTTTTCTCCACAGATGCTGCCTGACCTGCTAAAGGGCCTGTCCCACTAACTCGACTTTTCAGCGACTGTCTTCGACCTTCAAGCCCCAGGGCGCTCGCCTGAAAAACCTGGAGCTGGATTGACTGTCTGTGATGAAACCGTGATCCGGATCGACCTTCCGAGCGCGTGTGCGCGCGCACACACACACACACACACACACACACACACACACACACACACACACACACACACACACACACACACACACACACAATGAACAGGAAGGTAAAAGACGGCTGGCACAGTAACGGTAAGTCCCTTAGAGAGCGCGGGGAGGGAGGGGGGATGGGGTGGAGTCACTTTTAAGAAGCCAGACAATTTTTAATAAAGTTTAGCGGGCATTTAACATTACCGGTCAGTTTATTTAAGGCCCTGTCCCACTGCGGCGACCTAATTTGCGAGTTTAGAAGAGTTTGCTCTTGACTCAAACTCGCAGCATGGTCGACACATGGTCCTAGGAGGTCACTGGAACTCTCCTTCATGCTCGAGGGAAGTTCCCCCTGAGGCGGCCTCAGTTTGGTCGAGGAAAATTTATCAGCATGCTGAAAGATTTTCTGCGTGTAAAAATTGGTCGGCGTGGTTCTTTTGAACTCGTAGTGCAGTGGAGTGGGGTTGCTAGGCAGTCGAGGGAGCCATAGGCAATCTCTTTTGCTGACTGGGCATTTTAATTGGCTGATTGGAGTTTTCAGGACCAAGGAAAACCGACCGGTAATGTTATATGCCCGCTAAGCTTTATTAAAAGTTGTCTGGCATCTTAAAAGTGTATCCACTCCTTCTCCACCCCCTTCTCTCCCCTTCTCTTCCCACTTCTCTTCCCCCTTTTCTCTCCTTCCCCCCCCCACTCTCTAAAGGACTTACCGTACAATGTGGCATACGTCTTTTACCTTCCTGTTCATCGCTGGTGTGAAATTCAGACAGCGCCACCCCGCTTTCCCTGGCCCCCGCCTTTGCGATGTGTATGTGTGCAGACGGTCGTTCCAGCTTGCGATTTCATCGCTGACGGTCAATCCAGCTTGAGGTTTTTCAGGTGAGTGCCCTCGAGATTGAAGGTCGAAGACAGTCGCTGAAAAAACGCGTTAGTGGGACAGGCCCTTTACCTTTTTTTCTCTACGTGCTATTACCTTCGACTACCTTTGATTACCTTTGATTACATACGATAGCGTTACAACCTACCTCAACTGAACCTACGAGTAAAAAAATATCGATTTTTTTCCACGGCCACCTTTTTTTACTCGCGGGCATTTCTCAGCATGTTGAAAAAACCGCCGCGACCTAGCTGAGGCCTCGAGTACGTGGGGACTACTCTCGAGCATGAAGGAGAGTTACAAAGATCTCCTAGGACCTCGTGTTGACCATGCTGCGAGTATGAGTCGAGGGCAAACTCTTTTAAACTCGCCAATTAGGTCCCCGCAGTTGGACAGGCCCTTAAGTTACTCCAGCACTCTGTATCTAACCATAATTTGTCTGTTGTATTTTTATTCAGGGAAGAGGTGCTTCCAATTATACAGGAGTACACTTATATAACCAATTACTATTCTCATTAAAGCCAAACAAAACAAAAACACATACAGTATATGTTAATTACTGATACAACCATAAATGCAACACCAAATGCAAAACAGCAGAATGGTGTCAAGGTTATAGTACAATCTGAAGTGGTCCAAAAACCCACCAAAATTAAATAATGGAATAACTGAATGAGGTTGAGTTAAAAGTAAAAGTCTGTGGCAGCACCTCCAGGGTGTGAACAAGATAATTAGTTCATGAGTCTCAAAGTCATGGAGAAATAGGTGTTCTTTCATCTGGACGTCCAGGCTTTCAAATTCCTGTATCTTCTCCCAGAGGGTCAAACACAAAAAAGGGAATGGCCAGTGTGACAGGCATCCTTGACGATACTTCCAACCTTCTTGGTGCAACAGATTGCGAAGGTGGACTGGATGGAAGGAAGTGAGGAGCCTGTGATAGATTGGACTGTGTTCATCATTCTGTGCTGGTTCAAGCAGTCAAGAGCAAATCAATTGTCATATCAGACTGAGATGCATTTCAGAATGCTTCCTTCAGAGCCTTCGTAGAAGTGGGCATACCGAATCTTCTCAGAAGCCTTAAAATAGGTAAATATGCTGTCATGCTTTTTTGGTTATTGCATCATTGTGAAGGGATGAGGTTAGGTTGCTAGTAATATTGTAGTATGGATACCTAGCAACCTGAAGCTGTCAACCATTTATATAGCAGCACAGTTGATGAGGTCAGTGTTGTGTTCGTCCCACCCCGCACCTCCCCCTTCCTCAGCTGAACAAACCATTCTCGGCTTTCTGAAATTGAGGGCTCGAGTGTTGTGTTATTTCCCATCTGTTTCTCTCATAGTCCGGTGAAGGAAATCTGCCCTTACTCCCGTGTCTACCTGATACATGGCTCCAACCACACTAATGTTGTTACGAGAGTCTCCTCAGATCAGAGGCAATTATAGATGGACAATACCTGTATTATGGTAGCAACATTCCATGAATGTATAAATCTATCTACCATCCATCCATCCATCCATCCATCCATCCATCTATCCATCTAGCTATCTATCTATCTCTACATAACTAAAATGGTAAGATTAACCGAGCTTACGAGTTTGAAGTTTGATCTTTATTTTATGAGGAGTTACGATGAGGGATTATGTGAAGAAACCCCGCCAGAGTGCCTGCACGTCATACTTCAAAGCAGCGGCATGAAATCACAGTAACTAGTCGAAGTGATATAGTAAGACTCAGCAGACTAGAACCACCAGATGATCTTTGCGATTATGAGCGTCGGGAGTGGAGGGCATGTAATCCTTCATCGTAACTCCTCATAAAATAAAGATCAAACTTCAAACTGGTAAGTTCTAATTTATTCTTACTAGTTTACTTTGGAGTCACGTGAGTGACTACGTGAAGATTTCAAAGCTCTGTGATTTCATGCCATAGATACAGTTCCATACGACACACTGCCTTGGTTGACACAGGATAAAAAAATAATGTATTGAACATTGTTTAAATTATACAATGAACGTCTTAAACAATAAAAGAACAGTAATAACCCCTCTTTCGCAGGGGAAATTACAAAAATAACTCAAACAGAACCCAAAACAGCATGCCCAAATCTTTGCATTGCAAGGACAGGTTTATCATAAATCGTGAAAAAGGTTCCTTCACTGGACCATCCTGCAGTGAGGATTTGATCTAATGGCATGTCCTGCGCCTTTGCTGCTTACGTTGACACTGCCCTGGTGGAGTGATTTAAACACATCAGTGTCTACTCCAGCATAATGCAAACCTGTTTCGACCATCTAGAAATAGTTTGTACTGACACCTTTGTATGAGGTTTTATGTGGCTGATGAGCATCGCTGTTTTAGAGCCTCTGAGACTCTTGATGATCTTAATATATTGGCTCAGGTGCGTAACTACACATAGTCTTAGGTCAATGGGTATATTTTAAGCTTATTTTGATTCCAGCCATCCTTGGCTTGCTCTGTTTGATTAGATCACATAAATAAACGTAATATTATCTACAGAAGAATGCATGCTGTCCAGTCATAACTTTTGCAATATCTGGACCCATTGCGCTGCCACTAGCACCATGGACATGACCACTTTGAGCGTTAACTTCTGGAAAGGCAGAAATGTAATTGGAGCCCATTGCCAAAGCAGTGTGAGAAGTATACCCACATCCCAGACTTCCGAATATCTAGGTCTGGGAGGGTTTTGTTAAAATACCTCTTATGAATCGGGCCACCAATAGATGAGATCCGACAGTGTTGTCCGGACTCTTGCCCTAAATAGGAGGACAAAGCACTTCGAGCACTATAAATGGCACTATAGGTTAACTGCTCATCAAAAATGCAATGTGGCAAGGAACTCCAATACATCCAGTATGCCTGCAACATGATAAGATATATTTGACTGTAAACAGTACATCTCCCATTTCTTAATATGAGATACATATCGTTTTTTAGTACTATCTCTCCAGGCCACCGTAATCACATCGACGGTCCTACTCGATAGTCCGAGTCCCTCGAACAGTCTGGTCAGAAGATACAAATCAACAGATTAACATGCTCATGTAAAGGGGAACTCTTCTCCTGTCCCAGTATGAACTAACAAGTTGCTGTAATTGGGGATAATCATGAATGGCTGTGTCATCAGTCTCCGAACCAATGGGAACCATGGGTGTGTGGACCAGTTAGGAACTACCAAACGCCTAAGCGTAGTCGTGCTCTATTTTGGTGAGACATTGACTAATGAGGCAGAATGGGGAAATGCGTAAGAACGTACTTCCCCAACGTAGCGAGAATGTATCCTTCGCTACTGCCCCTGGATCTGGTTCCCATGACGTATTTAGATAACTGGTGATTTAACCCGGATGCAACAGATCTATGTCTAGCAATCCTTACCGGCTGACAATCATTTTTAAACTTTTGGATTCATCATCCATTCTGTGTTGTCATTGAATTTACGTGAGCTGGTGTCTGCCACTTTCACATTATCTCTACCTGTTAGGTAGACTTGTAATGCACCAGTGCCAGATGAGGTTAGCCAGATTGTCACAGAATAAAGACCTAATTCCACCCATGTGATTGATATGCATCAGCTGTGGTATTATAAATCTGAAGCTGCACATGCAAATCATGCATTGTTGAGCAGAATGCTTTAGGCCATGGAATGCACCCAGCAATTCTGTGTAGTTTACCCCATGCCTCTGCAGGATTAATGCCTCTTTCACATTCCATCTGCCGCCACAGCTAGAATCGATATCAGTGGCTCCCCATCCCGAAGCGCTCACATTGTGGAAACTGTCTGTATTACCTTGTAATCACATGTATTGAAATGTATTATTTGAGAACTTAAATGTTTAAAATGTATTTCGAAGTTGTAAACACTTTAAGAAATGACTGCCTGACATATGTAACAGTGTTAATGGGTGGGTAGGGAACAGGATGCTCTCGAAGTTCTAAGAATGTCGGTCACTTACCGGTCACACCGGTACGGAGTAAACAAGTTTGCAAAGTTAGATAAGAACTGTATAAAAGAGTGCAGCGAAGGACGGAGGGGGAAGACCAGGGGTCGACTCACGAGCTCGAGCAGTAGCGGTGTGCGACTCTCAAGGGTGAGCACCGGTGATAGAACAAACGCCCATTTATCTAGTATAGCTGATTAGAGTGTTTGTATGTGAAAATATCTTGTTAAGTAAGTAAAGTTGTTGTGTAGTTTGTTCACGATAGCGGTCGGGTACTGGATTATCAGCACGCAGTGCTGTGAGTACACAGGAGCCAGGTGGAATCGTGCAATGATCATGGTAGAATAGAAATCCACCTCAACAACATCAGTTTGTAAACTAAAGATTATTGAGTGCAAATGTCTCTAGTACATCGTGAGACATTAGTTACAGTTTTGGCTGTAGACAAAGTACTGACATGTTAATTAAATCAATGATGAACCCCAAATAGCCAATCATTCTAAATGGTACTAATTTGGATTTAATTAGATGGGTGAGGAACCTAACCTCTCAACAGGTGTTTGGTAGCTGAATATTATGCATCTTTCAGATCTATGGTTGCCATATAACATCCTTTTGATACCAGTTGCAATACTGAAATATTTCATTTTAAACCGTTTATACTGGCCCTTAAGAGTTAAGTCTGGTTAGGCCCAGAATGACTCGACACCCACCATCATTCTTTTGGCTGGGGAATATTGGACACAAATTGCTGAGGCTGATATGCCATCCTTTCAATTATCCCTTTTATGGAATAAAATACCAATTTCATCATTCACCTGTAGAGTTAGTGGTACTGAAAACCCAATACCCGACTAGGTGTATTTTGTACGGGTGAATGTACTTCCGAGATACCTTATTCGAGACCCCCGGATACAGTCCAGCATGAATAGATCTGATGTTTCTGCAGCACTATGTATCATAGAACAATTGCTACCTACCCCCGACCGGTGACTGATCTCTAGAGGATATATCCTGGATTTTCAATTACCCCGTCCTGTTCTGACAGGGTAAGGTTTTTGAGGTGGCATCCTGGTCTCAGGATGAGTTTTGATAAGGCCGATTGTTTTTGCTTCATCGTCCAGGTCTTTCCCTGGATATTAGAGGATCTGCGCAAGGCTGTGAACCCTGGGTTGAGCGTAGGCTGGATGGTTATTCGTGAATAATTAATTCTAAAAAATGGGCATTACACAGCAGGGTCCATATCCTGCTCTGTTTAGATAGTGGTGCCCTTGTACCATTTGCCCAAACGCCATTGTTCCTGCTCCAACCAGTTTTTTAGAACTTCTGCAGCCTTAACTCATGCGCCCTCATGATGCGCTCCTTTAGAGCGATGCACAGTTAACAGGTGTTTGATATGTCTTGCGAAGTTTCTTCCATTATGGAGTCCTGGAACTGGTGAGAAGCCATTAAATTGCTGGCCAGATTGTCATCCATGGCTTCACCAGTTCCCGCTGGTATGGCAAATTGTTGGCCACATCCGGCACACCCGGAGCATAACTCATGTGCTTTGTTGTATGCACATAAGCAGTGACACCAAACTTCAAGGTCAGATTCATACTACCCTGGCTTCTCCCGGCTCCTGCTCACGGGAGGTAACACGCAGCCCTAAACAAGGTGCTGCTGTTATGGGTCCCCATGCAGACTCGTAGGCATATTATCTTTCATATGCGTACAACTCTTCTGCTTAAATGACCTCTGCTAGAAGTTGCTGCTGAAAGCTCCTGGTTGTTATCGTTTTGGCTATGAGGTGTTCCACATTGTCCAGACATCCCCAATGTTCATTTTTTGGAAAGGAAAAGTCTTTCTGGCCTCACTCATCAGAGTTGACAGGCCTGGACAATTTACTCTTGGCCTGCCTCCCGGCAGGAGTGGCCACAGTGCTTTAAAGCACCGGAGTTGCTGCTGCTGGCTGAACTGCCGGTGGCTCTAAAGTCGGCGTCTCCAAAGCCGTCGTCATCCGCTGACCGCAGCGACGAGTTCATCATGAGGAATTTCCCCTACTTTGAGAACAAGCAAGGCTGGCAGAACTCCATCCGCCACAACCTCAGCCTAATAAGTTGTTGTTTTGTCAAAATGCGCCATTCCGATGACCCTGGCAAGGGTACTTACTGGATGCTGGACCTGTCCAGCGACGACATGTTCATCGGCGGGACGACGGGCAAAGTTCGCCAGCGGTCGGTCATGTCCCCGGGCAAATCTTTCCAAGAGGGGACTTCGCCTTTCGATGTCTCGACTGGGCTCTTTGCACCATCCGCACACCCTCTCAATTACTCCAACGCCGCCTCCAGTTTTTTGAACCAGGCTCCCAGTTATAGCTCGGGATAATTCTGCAATAATTCTGCATAGAATGTCATTTCCTTACATTTGTACAGCAGACTAAGTGAAATAAAATCCCTAGGTGAGCATAGAATAATGCTCAGTGTTTGCCGATTCAGGGTGGAGCAGATGGCCAGCGGGGATATACTCACCTGTTGTTGAGGGGACACAGTGAACCCTTGCTCCGTCAGCTTGCTTCAAATCCTTGCATCACACGCAGGCGGTGTGGCAGCAGAACGAACCCGGGATGCCTTCTCTCCGACACCTATCCACCTTCCCATGTGGACTGGCCACAGGTATGTTTTACTCTATAGGTGACATACTCGCCTTATTTTAATTATTTTAATTTTTTTTTCCCCTTTAGGAAAGTGTCCCTGCTGGCTCCTGTAACCAGCCTTACGGGACCTAGTAACCCACAGCAAGTTTAAAACACTTACCTGCGGGTGTTTTACTTACCGCTGGTGCAGCTGGGCTCTCCAGCCTGCCGGTGCACCAAACGCGTCGGACGTAATGACGCGCATGCGCTCTTGCGGGGCTTCTTCATGTAGTCACTTACGTGACTCCGAAGTAAAGGTAATGCTAACCTTGTTGATCATTTTGTTTTTCAATTGATTTGCCTTTATAAAGTTAAGATGTGAACTGTTAAATAAAAATGATAAATAACATAATGATAAATGTACAGTTAGTGTTATGGTTAAGGTCAGGGTCAGTTGGTCGTCGGGCTTGTCGGTAGGCCAATCGATGTTGTGGAGGATCGGTCGGGTTGTTGGTACGCCGGTGAATGCTGCGAGGGGTCGGTCGGGCAGTTAGTAGGCCGGTGGATGCTGCGAGGGGTCAGTCGGGCTATCGGTAGGCCTATGAGTGCTGCGAGGGGTCGGTCGGGCAGTTAGTAGGCCTGAGTGCTGCAAGGGATCGGTTGGCGGATGCTACAAGGGGTCGGTTGGGCTGTCGGTAGGCCTGAATGCTGCAAGAGGTCGGTCGGGCTGTCGGCCGGCCGGTGTTGCAGCGAGCGATTGGGCGGACTGATGGAGCCGGTGCTATGGGGGTGCTGAAGGCGGCCCGGGCAGCGTGCAAGGCAGTGCTGCTCCCCACCATCATCACCACAACGATCCAGAAGGACATGCTGGCTGAGGTGAACTCGCTGAACGGCCACATGTACAGAGCCCGCAGCTGGTCCCAAAGCTGCTCCAGCTCCAGCCATGTGGAGTTCTGGAAGGGGCACGAGTTAGGATTAGTATAGGGTTAAGCATTTTCCTCTCAGTGGAAGATGCCTTAGCCTTCCTCCAGCCTGGCACTGCCCCAGTCCCACTATGACCATGAACCCCAGTCTGCACACTGGCAGTCAGTGGGGTTCAGTAAACGGGGAACCCAGAAGAACTGCCCTCACCCATTAATTAGGCTGGTTCAGGAGTCGGACCTCTGCGGCAGTCTCATTCAAAAATCACACACAATTATATTAATTACTAGACTAAGTGGGACCCGTTGGGTCCCAGCTTCACACGGGAGGGCTGGTCCCCCAATGCAAAATTCCACCTCTCCACCAATTCCAATATTGGTGGGCAGTGGGGGGGGAGGGGGGGGGCTTTCTGGAGTGTGTATGGGTGTTGTGGGCTGAAGGGACTGGTTTCCAGAGGGCTAGTATGGATATTGTGGGCCAAATGGATTCCTGGGCTGGCGGCTCAGTCTCTCAAGCCTGGTGTGCTGGCAGCTCACTCACTCAAGGCTGGTGGGCTGGGAGTTGACTCACGGCTATTCCTTGAAATGCCACTTAAAGCAGGGTGCAAGGCCACCAAATTCGTGCAGTTTCATACCACTTCAAGCAGGTTGCAAGGCCACCAAATGAGTGCCGTTTCCTGCCTCTTCAACCAGGGTGCAAGGCCACCACATTTGAGTGCAGAGTCATACCACTTCAAGCAAGGTGCAAGGCCACCAAATTCAGTTTCATACCATTTCAAGCAGGGTGCAAGGCCACTAAAGACAGAGAGTCATGACCTCTCCTTCCCCCTTCTTACAGAGACTGAGCCACACCCACACTTCCAGGTTTTATAGCCCCTCCCACCAGAAGGGGCGTGGCCTTCATGGCGTGATTGAGAGGAGAATCTCAACATTTTTAAAATACTAATCACTTTTATTTTTCATCGATAGGAAAAATCCTCAGCACCTGATGAGTGGAGGGGGACTCAAAGTAAGATGGCCAAAAAATCGCAGCCGTACGTGGTAGCGTTGTTCCTAAAATCAATATACAGCACAAACAGGAAGTGGTCAAGATTAGACTTTTAATTATATTGACGGCAACGCAACTTTTGCATTTTCAAACCAACTTTTCAATTAGGCAAGGCAACTGTAGCATTCTCAAACCAACTTTTCAATTAGGCAAGGCAACTTTAGCATTCTCAAATCAACTTTTCAATTAGGCAAGGCAACTTTAGCATTCTCAAACCAACATTTCAATTAGGAAGGCAACTTTAGCATTCTCAAACCAACTTTTCAATTAGGCAAGGCAACTCTAGCATCCTCCATGGTGTAATATGGGCATTGGACATTAGATGGCGCTTACTGTTGTGATCTCATTTTCTAATTAGTTTAATTAATTAATGTGCAACTTTTGGCACTGACGAGTTATGACTTCCTTCTCAATTATATATTATCTAAATTTGTGCAAAATTTCATGTAGTTCCGGGACATGGGTCACGAAAGTTGATTTCTAGACACATTTTTGATGCTCGGCCCACAGCCTACAAGTCAACGGGATCTAAACCACAGCTAATGACCTGTGGAGGAAGGAACTGCAGATGCTGCTTTTTATGGATGGAGGGAGGGAGTGACTGAGGGTAGGGGAAAGGAGAGGGAGGGAGAGGTGAGGGAGGGATTAGTGGAGGAGGAGAGGGGAAAGATCCTGAGGAAGTGAGGAGGGAGAGGGGGGGATTGAGGAAGTAGGGAGGGAGAGGGGAAAAGTGGGGGAGGTAAAGGGAGTGGGGGAGGAGGGGGAATAGAGGGAGAGGAGGGCATTAGCTGTGGTTTAGATCTCGTTGACTTGTTGTCAGGAGGGATATTGGGGGGGATAGGAGGGGGTAGGAAGGGGAGAGGAGATATGGAGGAAGGGAGGGAGTGACTGAGGGTAGGGGAATGAGATGGAAGGAGAGGTGAGGGAGGGATTGGGGAGGGGAGGAGTAGAGGGGAAAGAAGAGGGAGGGTGAAAAGGAGGGGGAGGGAGTGCTGGGGGGTGAGGGGAAATGAACCGCGCCTGCGCAGTTGGGGGCTATGGGAGAGTTGTGCAATATTGCGTTGGGGGGATTCTTTGCATTGGGGAAATGGTTGAGTGGTGGAATATTGCATTGCGGAATAGGTTGCGTTGGGGGACCAGGCCTCCCGTGTGACAAGGACCCAACGGGTCCCACTTAGTCTAGTAAAATAAAATTAAAAAAATTGAAGACCACTGTCAGTTTATTGTTTGCTGAAGTATAAGCCTGGATTTATTCTGTTGTAGTATGGGACTGGACAAATATGCACAATAGTGTCTGGAATCAAAGGATGTTAATGTTAAATAAAGTCTCTCCTCGATCTGAAAGCTGCCAACCAATGCAATGAAATATCTATTTTGCCAGTTCATTACAGCAGGCTCACTCCACGAGGATAAATCTCATCAAAAGGCACATTTAAAAGAAAATGAATGATTCAACACAGAAGCCCTTGTATCCTTTTAGGTCTTAGCCTTTGCTGTCTAAAGGGGCTGTCCCACTGCGGCGACCTAATCTGCGAGTTTAAACGATTTTGCTCTAGACTCAACCTCACAGCATGGTCCACACATGGTACTAGGAGGTCCTATGAGGTCACTGGAACTCTCCTTCAATCTCGATGGAAGTTCCCGAATACTCGAGGCCTCAGCTAGGTCGCGGAAAATTTTTCAGCATGTTGAAAAATTTTCCGCGAGTAAAAATTGGTCGGCATGGTTCTTTTTAACTCATAGTGCAGTGAAGCGGGGTCGCTACTTAGTTACAGGCAGTCGAGGGCAGCCGTATGCAATCTCCTTTGCTGACCGGACATTTTAATTGGCTCACTGGAGTTTTCACGACCAAAGAATGCCCGCTAAACTTTATTAAACATTGTCTGACTTCTTAGAAGTGTCTCCACTCTTTCTTCCCCCCCCCACCTTCTCTCCCCTTCTCTCCCCCTCTCTCCCCTTCTCCCTCTCCCCCCTCTCTCCACGCTCTCTAAAGGACTTACCGTACACTGTGCAGCCATCTTTTACCTTCCTCTTCATCGCAGGTGTTAATTTCAGACAGCGCTCCCCGTTTTCCCTGGCCCCCGCCTTTGCGATGTGTTTGTGTGTGTGGTCGGTCGATCCTGCTCACGGTTTCATCGCTGACGTTCGATCCATCTGCCCTCGAGCTTGAAGGTCGAAGACACTCTTCTGAATTTGTCGATTAGGTCGCCGCAGTGGGACAGCCCCTTAAGATTAGTTACACTTCCTCGCTCCAGAGCCCAGCAGTTATTTTCCTTGTGAAGTATGCAACCAATTCTTAGTTGGAAGTTGTTGTTAAATCTACTTCTGCACTGTCAAGTAGTATCTTCCAGATCATAATTCCAGCCTGCATAAAAGTCATCTCCATGTGTGCCCTCTAGTTACCAACCACTCTGTCACAGGAAACCATTTCTTCTACATTCCATCAGATCATTTTATCAAAGAGATCTCAACCTCATCAAATCTGAGCAGTGCAGCTATAAAGAATTTAGGAGCGAGCCCAAACATGTGAATGAATGAATGATACTTTATTGTCACATGTACTTCGGTGCAGTGAATTACTTTGTTTTGCATACAACTCGGTAAAATCATTTAAGACCTCACCTGGGCAGTAGACAAATGTTGACATGTTTCAGGTGTTGACAAAGTTACAAAAGTTAATTGAACGGTCCTATCTTCTGCCAGCTGCCGCACGTGGCAGCAGGTGTCTCCCTGCCAGGTCTCCCTTCATTTTTGGCAACCCCACGTGTCCCCCATCTTTCATGACCATCCCCAACCACCCCTATCTCTCTCTCTCTCTCTCTCTCTCTCTCTCTCTCTCCCCCTCTCTCCCCCCCCCTCTCTCTCTCTCTCCCCCCCTCTCTCTCTCCCCCTCTCCCTCTCCCTCCCTCCCTCTCGTCCTCTTTCTCTCGTCCTCTCTCTCTCGTCCTCTCTCTCTGATCCACCTCTCTCTGCGGTCCACCTCCCTCCCGATTGTCCCCCTCGCTCTCGGCGGCCCTTTTGCTGTTGTTCATGATATGCTGGAATTGTTATGTCTTTTAGCACCAGCACTCTGATAAAAGATTAGTTGTTATGCTTAAAACTGCATCTCATCAGAGATGACTGTGATTGATGCGGGGTGACATAATTCCTTGATCTAGGCACTGGTGGGCAGGTACTGGCGGCAATGGAGGAGTGAAGTTCTTGACCATAAATATCGCCTCAAAATCTCATCAGTAATGGTGCATCTACACAGTCTTGCTGGTGGTGGGATGAAAATGGAACCAGGTGAGGAAGCAAAGGTTCAGAGATATTACAAAAGGGTGTTAATTATGTTTAGGAACATGTTTGAATAATTATTTTCCAACTATATGAAATAATGAAAAAGGGAAAGAAAGAGCTTAACATAAGACTAAAAATGGTGCTGGGCAAGCATTTATTTTTTATGGGTCATTGATGTCGGCTCTGGGGGAATGAAAGCTGTGTCACTGGAATAGATGAGTGGAATTGAGCTAATGAACTGACATGGTTATGTAGGAAGCAGCAATTGTTAAACTAAGGGGAAATGGGTGCAGGAGAAATAAAATCAGTCGTTAAAGTGAATTTTAAGCAAACGACCGTACAGATTATTTTATGTGCAAAAATGGTCAAGATATTAACTTGGATATGAGGTATATAGATAAGTATGTATAGATAACAGTTGATATATTTACAGGAGTCAATGTGAAGTAGCAATAGCTGTTTCACAACAGTAAGATGCAGATTTGAGAACATTAACAGAAACTTTGCTGCAAATTGGACTGGAATGGAAAATAATCATTAGCCAAGTGTGTTTTGCAACATATGAGGAATTTGATTTGCCATATAGTCATGCCGATAAAAAGCAACAAGACACACAAAATACATTTTAACATAAACATCCACCACAATGACTCCTCCACATTCCTCACTGTGATGGAAGGTGAAAAAAAGTTCAATCTCTTCCCTTCTTTGTCCTTCCGCGGTCGGGGGCCTCGAGCCTTCCGTGGACGGGATGATCTTGGCTCCCATAACCGGCGGTCGTGCCCTCCGCATTGGGGTGATCAAGCTCCCGCATCGGGGGGGATCCCAGCTCCCCATGCTGGGCGATCGGACCCCAGGTCGGGGCTGGTCAAACCTCTTGTGAGCTTCCCGACATCAGTCTCTACCCAAGACTGCGAGCTCCTCGATGTTGGAATCCACAGGCAAGGGATCGCAGGCCCCGATGGTAAGTCCATGGCTCCACAGTGGGGCTCAAAGTCAGTCTTGAGCAAGGCCTCCAGCTCCATGATGTTAGTCGCAAGAGCGACCGGAGATACAATCCAGAAAAAAAACGCATCTCCGGCAAGGTAAGAGATTGAGAAAAGATACCCCCGACCACCTCCCCCCTCCCCCACCCCCCACATAAAACAAACCAGAGAACATTAACACATACTTTTAAAACACACTAATAATTTTTTTAAAAGACAAAAAGACAGACCGACTGCTGGCGAAGCTGCCAAATAAACACTTTGCTTGCTTGAAATTGTTCAATGGACCTTTTTAAATTCAAATTATTGCATCAATATCTTTTTCATGGATGGCATCTCTGTCAATGCGAAATAGCCAGCCTTCAGTCTTAAAAATGTGGACAGGCCTCTTAATACCATATTTTTCTGCGTCGTAAAAAAGAGATTTGAATTGAGTTTAGCACCCATGGGGAAGACTCAGATATAAAGCTGTGTAAATGCGTATGCCATTTTTGTTTAACTCCGCTAGAAGCAGGGGACTTGGATTACTGCCACAATACCTTCCAGGGCCTCATGGGAACTATCCCAGGTTAATGTGAGAGATAAGAGATTGTTGGAGCCTTAACAAAGATCCTTGTAATCTCTGTCACACCAGGCGACGTACCGGATTAAATAATATTATTACTGAATTTAGGAAGGAAACTGGAGATAATCCAGGAAATGAGAGGCCAGTGAGCCATACGTCAGTGGTAGGGTAGCTAGGTATAAGGATTCTTTGGGACAGGATTTACTTGCAATTGGAAGAAAATGGGATAATTAAGGACAGTCTTCTTCTTGCGTATGGCGTGCACAGCCTAAAGTTGTAAGTCAACTTTTTCTATTAGATCTTGTTTGTGAACGTCGGGTTGAATGCATTAGCCGAAACAGGGTGGACCACGTGAAGGTTGCATTCTCCCACCCTATTAAGGACACTCAGCATTGCTTTATCCATGGCAAGTCATGTCTTACTAACTTGATTGAGTTTTTTGAGGAAAGTGTTTAGTAAAATCCTTCATGGTAGGCTGATCCAGAAGATTAAGATACCCAAACTGGCGGGGTTGCGGACAGTGAGGAAGGCTGTCAAAGGATACACGGGATTTAGATGAGTTACAGATATTGGCGGAGAAATAGCAGATGGGGTTTAGTCTAAGCAAGTGTAAGGTATTACACTTTGGAGGTCAAACAAAATGGGACAGTATACATGAATGGCAAGACCGTTACCAGGGATGTTGGGGGGGGGGGGGTCCAAGTCGAGAGTAGCTCTCTAAAAGTGGCAACACAAGTAGATAGAGTGGTAAAGAAAACATAGAGCACACTTGCCTTCATCAGTCGAAGCAGAGTAGATGAGTCAGGAAATCATGTTGCGGCTTAATGACAATTAGGTTCTGCCACATTTGTGGTATTGGGTGTAGTTTTGGTCGCCCCATTTTCAGAAAGGACCTGGAGGCTTTAGAATTGGTCCAGTAAATGTTTACCAGATTGCTGCCTGGATGAGAGGGTATTATCTATAAGGAGAGGATTGACAAGTTCGGATTGTTTGGAGGTTATGGGGCGACCCGAAGAACTATATACAATTATTTTTAGTACAGTCAGAAACTTTTTCCAAGAGTGAAAATGTTAAAGACTGGACAGCATACCGTTAAGGTGAAAGAGTAAATTTAAAATAAATGTGTAGGGCAATTTTTTTTTTTACACAGCGAATGGTGGGTGCCTGGAACGATCTGCCAGAGGTGGAGTTCAAGAGGCTTTTTGATAGGCACATGGATATGCAGAGAATGATGAGATATGGTATATGTGGAGGTAAAAGGGATTTAATTTGGCATCATGTTCAACACAGAACATGGGCCGAAGGGCCTGTTCCTATGCAGTACTCTTCTATATTCTAGATTCCATTGGTATAGCCTGGTTGAGACAGATCTGGCTGAACACTTAGAAAGGCCTGCCATTCATTACCCACATGTATCAAAAGTCTTCAAATGGAATTAATTCACTAAAACTCTTCTAATTTATTAATGCCAATTATATTATTTTTTTAAAAAGGAGCTTCTAGTTGGATCCCTTTGCCTCTGGTCCACACCCGACAATTCCCAGTGAAATCTTTGGGGTCTTGGTCCCTGTGCCAGGTAAAGCTGGTTGGTACAGGATCTGAGAACCTGAAGCCCCCACCCCATGCAGAGACCTGTGGTGAAGCAAACTGACTGATTTTATGCTTTAAATCTGCTGATCAGTCTTGGGATTCTGTATTTGGTGGATGTGAGGAAGTTCCAGACTGCCATTTAAACGGTTGAACACCAATTGTTAATTTTTGAGCCACATGCAATTGCTAGTGTGGTCTGACCCATTAAATCTAAATATGTTAGAATAGCAAACAGTGCGGCACAGGAATAGGCTCCACGGTCCATAATGTCTGTGATGAACATGGTTCCATGTTAAACTGATCTCATCTGCCTGCACGTGATCCACATCCCAATACTAAATGTGGATTGATAAGATGCATGTACACTGAAATAATATAAGGTGCATTTATATAAAATAACTGCCAAAGTGATGAAAATAATCAAGCAGGTCACCGATAGAGAGTGAAAAAGTTCATATTTTATGTAGAAGGTTTTTTTATGGTAGTGCTGATTATTTATTTCAGACTAACTTTGGAGAATTTCAGGTGATGTAAAGTTAACTGGAGATACAAGGAATTGCAGATGTTGGTTTACAAAATAAGATAGAGTGGGTTAGGCCGCCTCTCTGGGTTGCCTGAAGAAGGGTACCGACCTGAACCGTCACCCATCCATGTTCTCCAGAGATGCTGCCTGACCCGCTGAGTTACTCCAGCACTTTGTGTCCTTTTTAAAGTTAGCCGGAATTCATGATATAAAATTAAATCCACAAATTCTAAACCCACAATAAATAGTCAGAATTGAATGAAGTAGATTCTCTCAAAGTTATTTATCCACGGGGTAGAATTTCTCATCTGTTACATATAAATCAGGTTTGTTTTCTCAATGGAAGAAAGATTTGGTGAAGTGTTTGTTCCATTCGTGTCAGTTTACCAGGGACTCTTATTCTAAGTAAGCTCAGTTAATTATTTATTTGTTGGCACAAGAAAGCGAGCTCCACTCCTTTGAAAGGCAGATAAAGTTTTTGGCTTCCTTTTCATCTGCGAAAGAATACGCAGAAATATACAGCGGGAGAGAATAGGGAGAGCCAATATGCAAGAACTATCAATGGAAACATTCTCAGGAAGGAAATCCTGTTTAAGATTAGAACCTGTTAGCTCAGTGAGTAATGATCCATAAAAGTGAAGCCAGATCTGTATTATGAACTGTTTATGTGTTTTCAGTGTTGGGAGCGATTAAACTGCAGTCCATGGAAATCTCTTCTTTTTAGGTCTGCTGTTATTTGAAATCAGTCAGCTGGTTTCCAATCAGGTTTCCAATTCCCTTCCAAATTCTATATTATCCAGACTTGAGGATATATTACCATTTCTCCATTATTGATGGACCCAAATCCTGAAATTATCTTCCCTTCAGGATTGTGAAAGTACCTTCACCAGAAGGATGATAACAGTTGAAGAAAGTAGCTCGCAGCATTTAAACAATAAAGATAGACACAAAAAGCTGGAGTAATTTCAGGAATGGGTGATTTTTCGGGTCGAGACCCGTCTTCAGACTAGTTAGGGATAAGGGAAACAAGAGATATAGACGATGATGTAGAGAGATAAAGAACAATGAATGAAAGATATGCAAAAAAGTAACGATGATAAAGGAAACAGGCCATTGTTCGCTGTTTGTTGGGTGCAACTGGGAAGCTTGTGCAACTTGGGTGTGGAAGGGATCGAGAGAGAGGGAATGCTGGGGTTACTTGAAGTTAGAGAAATCATTATTCAATCCACTGGGCTGTAAGCTGCCCAAGCGAAAAATAAGATGCCCCTCCTCCAATTTGCATTTAGCCTCACTCTGACAATGGAGGAGACCTTGGAAGGGGAAGGAGAATTAAAGTGTTTAGCAACCGAGAGATCAGACAGACTGAGCGAAGGTTTTCAGTGAAACTTATCGCCCAGTCTACGTTTGGTCTCGCCGATCTATGTGTCCACATCTTGAATAACAGATACAGTAGATGAGGTTGGAGGAGGTGCAAGTGAACCTCTGCCTAACCTGAAAGGACTGTCGGGGACCCTGGACAGTCGAGGAAGGAGGTATAGGGACAGGTGTTGCATCTTCTGCGGTTGCAGGGAAGCTACCTGGGGTGGGGGTGGTTTGGGTGGGAAGGGATGAGTTAAACAGGGAGTTGTGGAGGGAACGGTCTCTGCGGAAGGCGGAAATGGGTGGCGATGGAAGATGTGACTATGTTGGCATCCCGTTGGAGGTGGCGAAAATTTTGGAGGATTATGTGTTTTATACGGAGGCTGATGAGGTGGAAGGTAAGGACTAGGGGGACTCTAGCTCTGTTGCGACTAGGGGGAGGGAGAGCAAGGGCGGAGCTGCGGGGTACTGTGACACGAGAGAGGGCCTCATCTATGATGGGAGAGGGGAACCCCCAATCCCGAAAGAATGTGGCCTGGTATGGAACACCTCATCTTGGGTGCAGATGCGGCATAGACGGAGGAATTGGGAGTAGGGGATAGAATCTTTGCAGGAAGCAGGGTGGGAAGAAGTGTAGTCGAGATAGGTGTGGGAGTCAGTGGGTTTGTAATAGACGTCAGTCGATAAATGCTGATGACAAGTAAACAATAAATACTGGCTGTGCCAGCAATATGTAGATCCCAAACAAATGACAAATAAAAAAGCTTTCACTTTCCAGAATTTTGGTGAGATTGATGTAGTAACATTTGTGAAATTATTGTATTCATTGCACATATTATAGATATTACTCTGTCACCCCATTATTAGGAACAATGTGGAGTATTTGGAAAGGGTGCAGAAGAAGTTTACCAGAATGCTGCCAGGGAAAAATAGGATGAACTTGGATTGATTTCTCTAGAGCATCGACCCGATACAATTTTCAAAAAATATGAGAGGCTTATGTAGGGTAGACAGTCAGAACCTTTTGCCCAGGGTGGAAATATCAAAGGCTAGAAGGCATAACGTTAAGGTGAGAGGGGCAAAGTTTAAAGGCAATATGCAGGGATAGTTTTTTTACACAAAGAGTGATGGGTGCCTTGGCATCATGTTTGGCACCGCCATTGCTTGCTGAAGGGCCTGTGCCTGTACTGTACGCTTCTATCTTCTATATACTGTCTTGAATAAATGGAAATGTGGTTATCTGTTTTTAAGTGCATATTCCAAGTGGATAGCCATTCTGTTGGGATTGCAGAACTCTTCAGCAAATTCATCCCACGAGATACTGCACATAGTGCAGCTCCAAATTAAAATTCAGAACTTTTCAGTTCATTGGGATGTTTTATTGTGCCTCAGAGTGAATGAATTCTAAATGTAATGACTATTGTAAATTTACATTCAGTAATGAAATGTGTAATCATTACTTTGTTTTAATAGCTTGGCTCAAGGGCATTTTTCCCCAGCAATCAAATAGATTCTGTTGCCTCCAGGTGCCTAAATACTTTGTGGAAACAAGGAACTGCAGTTGCTAGTTTACACAAAAGGACACAAAGTGCTGGAGTAACTCAGCGAGTTGGGCAGCATCTCTGGAGAACATGGATAGGTGATATTTTGGATCGGGATCCATCTTCAGTCTGAAGGAAGGTCCCGACATGAAACTACACCTGTTCATGTTCTTCAGAGATGCTGCCTAACCTACTGAGTTACTCCACCACTTTGTGTCCTTTAGTATAAAGGAAGCTGCATATTAAAAATAATGTTCTGTACACATCAATTTTACTTCGGAGTCACGTGAGTGACTACGTGAAGAAGCCCCGCCTGGCGCTGGAACGGCATTACGTCGACGCTGACGGCAGAAGCGAGAGTTGCAGAGCGCAGCTCCTCGCAGCGGCCGGAACGGACCCGCAGGTAAGTGTAAGGAAAAGTGGGGACGTTCTAAAAAAGACGTTACGCTGGTAAAACCAGCAAAAGAGAAAGTAAAAGTTAAAATCAGAGTCACGCTGGCGTACTGATTTAGCCAGATAAATGGAAAAGAAAATGGAGAACTCTCAAAGGAAAATTTTGCGGGTAAAAAGATCGTCCCGGGGTGAAGCTAAAGATACGGGACAAGAGTTTAGTGCGGATCCGGTTCCAATACCGGTGGCCGCTGATTCACCCGTTAGTGAGACTATAATTTCTCCAGAAATACAAACCACGGAGGAAAATGCTCCTAGAAATTGTAAAAAGAAATCCGTGAGGCCCGTGGTTTCTGATAGTGACTCTGATAATGAAAGTCCTCCGGATAATAAAGCTATATGGCTAAAAATGGAACATATGGAGAAAGTGCTCCAAAATATAATGAGACAAGGGTCACAGTACCCAGAAGTTTCCCAAAATGACCCTGAGGGGTTTGAATATACTGAATATGGCTATGTGCCAAATTGGGAATTTGAAACTCCGGACCCAGGATTAAGGGCGGAGGAAGTCTCATTGGATATAATTCCAAGTGTATCAGGGCTGCAAAAGACAGACCCTGCAAGTGGTGATGTGGATTATGAGTGCACACCACGAATAAAAAAGAGAAAGGCCAGGTGTGCCTGAGATGGCAAAAGATTTTGCTACACCTGAAGGAAGTGGTGAGGCTATGGAAGAAAACCTAGCTGCCAGTATTAATTATATGGTATCTCACCAACTTCAAGATTCTGTGATGATTGAAACAGCAGAATTATATAAAACACCGGAAAATTGCACCTCATTGAAGGTACCTACGGTTAATCCGTCTATATGGACGCCTATGACTCCAGGCATGAGATGACAAGAAATAAGATTTCAAAGAATCCTCAAATTGATTTCTGCTGCCATTACTGCTTTTGGAAGGCAAATGGAGGGGTTGGAGATGGATAAAATCCAAAAAGATACTTTGGGCTTATTATGCAATTCCTTCTATGAAATTAATTGTATGAGGAAAATTGCGATTCGGCCCATATTTCATCCAAGGTTTGCAGGTCTGTGTCGATCAAGTGGTGTTCAAGCTCCTGGTTATCTATTTGGAGAAAACCTGCCTAAACAAATAAGAGAAATGGATGAAGAGGCTAAATCTATTAGCCACATGAGACCTTTCGTCTTTGGACAAAAAAGGTATTTTTCGTCGAGAAGGGGATTTGATTTTGGAAACAGAGGCAGGAGTATGATAAGAAAATATTATCATCCGACACAGCCTAATGTTCACCCGTATACGGGGAGAAGGAGACCACCACCTTCATATGGAGAGGTACAGAAAATTTATTCTATGCTTAAAGAAATTGTGGACAAATCTCCAGTTGGAGGGAGATTACAAATGTTTTATGATGAATGGCTTGCCATCACATCTGATCGGTTTATTTTACAAACAGTTTCAGGAGCTACTATTACATTTAAAGAAGGTGTTAATTCTCCGGTACAAAATAAACCTGCGTATGGTTTCATGTTTTCTGCAATTGAAGAGGCAGAAATAAATGTGGAAATTGACAAATTGTTTAAAAAAGATGTTATTGAAAAAACTGTTGAACATGAGCATCAATTTGTGTCAAATATATTTCCAAGAAATAAAATTGATGGTGGTTGCAGAATTATTCTGGACCTTACAAATCTTAATAAATTTTTTCGAATATAAACATTTTAAAATGGAAACATTTAACACTGCAAGACATTTGATATCAGCAGGTTGTTATATGGCTACAATTGATTTAAAGGATGCGTACTATTCAGTACCAATACATCAGTTCTTTCAAAGGTATTTAAAACTTAATTGGCTGGGACAGCTGTGGCAATTTAAAGCTTTACCAAATGGGTTAAGTTCAGTTCCCAGGCTCTTTACAAAGCTGTTGAAACCAGCTTTAACACAGTTAAGAGCACAAAAGCACATCATTATGGCTTATCTGGATGACATTTTAATCATCAATAGTAATCAGGAATCAGCTGAAAAATCAGTTTCAGCAACTAAAACTTCATTTGAGAAGTTAGGTTTCTTGATTCATCCAATTAAGTCCCAGCTGCAGCCAGCACAGTCAATTAACTATTTGGGGTTTGTAATTAACTCAGTTACTATGTTAGTAACTTTGCCAACAGATAAGATTGATGATATTTTGGTGACCTGTAGGGGTCTCATCCCCTTATCCCTCCATCCGAGAAGTAGCAAAGGTTATTGGTAAACTAGTAGCAGCATTTCCTGCAGTGGAATTTGGTCCATTACATTACCAAAATCTTCAAAGGGACAAAATAAGAGCTCTAAAAAAGAAAGCAGGCCATTTTGATAGGCCTATGCAATTAACAAAAGAAGCTTTATTGGAATTACAATGGTGGATTGAAAATGTCCCACAAGCTGCTAAAAACATTCTGATACAACAGCCTGAAGTAATTTTACAAACAGATGCTAGTGCTCTCGGATGGGGGGGGGGGGGCGACAGATTCATTCACCAGCTGTGGGGTCAGATGGACTGTCCAAGAGGAAATGTTTCTCCAAAAATATGGTATTAACTATTTAGAATTATTGGGTGCATTTTATGGGTTGAAGGCATATTGTTCTACAAAAAAGAATCTGCATGTACTGATACAATTAGACAATAAAACAGCTGTTGCATATATTAATCACATGGGTGGAGTCAGATCAGTATCATGTGATTGTTTGGTCAATCAGATATGGCAATGGTGTATTAACCACCAAATTTGGATTTCGGCAAATTACATCCCAGGTAAAGACAATCTGGTGGCAGACAATAGATCAAGGATGTTTAAAGATAACACAGAATGGATGTTGAACCCAGTAATTTTCAGTAAAATTGTGGCTCAATATGGGTTACCAGACATTGATCTGTTTGCATCAAGACTAAATCATCAATTGCCTAAATATGTGTCTTGGGAACCAGATCCAGACGCAGTAGCAGTAGATGCTTTTTCACTAAACTGGGGGAATATGTTATTTTATGCTTTTCCGCCATTTGCTCTGGTTCAGCAATGTCTGAAGAAAATAGAACAAGATTCTGCCACAGGATTATTGGTAATTCCAAATTGGCCAACACAACCATGGTTCCCATTGATGTTAAACATGATTAAAGAACCATATATGTCAATTCCTAGCAGCAGTGATTTATTGATAAAAACCAGTAACCAAAGAAATTCATCCATTACATGCTTATATGAATTTGTTAATCTGCAGGTTTTGACCAGACCACTACAGGAGCTTGGATTGTCGGATAGAACTATGGATATTATAGTCGCATCATGGCGAGATAGCACTCAGAGACAATATATGACACATATAAAGAAATGGGAAAAATTTTGCAGACAGTCAAATATATCCTATCATACTGTGAACATTGCAAACATATTGGAGTTCCTTGCCGAGTTGCATTTTGAACAACACTTAAGTTACAGTGCCATTAATAGTGCACGTAGTGCCTTATCATCTTATTTAGGACAAATCTCTGACCAGAGATCAATTGGATCACATCCGTTAATATCCAGATTTATGAAAGGAATCTTTAACAAAAATCCACCCAAACCAAGATATACAGAAATTTGGGATGTTAGCATTGTACTTACTTTACTTAGGCAATGGACTCCAATCGAAGTTTTGTCATTGGAAAAGTTAACATTTAAATTAGTAATGTTAATGGCATTGGTTTCAGCTCAAAGGGTGCAAACATTACAAATGTTACGTTTAGACTGTATGCATGTGACTGCAGATAACATTGTGTTCTATGTTTACGATTTGATCAAACAAAGCAGACCAGGGAGAACTGGAGCGAAGGTAATGTTTCAAGCTTATCCCATTGATCCAACGTTGTGTGTAGTTAAATATTTGAATCATTATGTAAAAGTTACCAGAACTCTTTGAGGTGATGAAAAAACATAAGAAATATATATCCAAAGAAAACATTACGCATAAGAAACCACACACAAAAGCTTCAGTGCAAACAATCTCAAGGTGGTTAAAACAGGTGTTACTTTTAGCAGGAGTAGACACTGATGTGTTCAAATCTCACTCCACCAGGGCAGCAGCTACATCCGCGGCGAAGTTACAGGACGTACCACTCGATATATTTTAGAAACCGCAGGGTGGTGTAACGAAGAAACTTTTTCAAAGTTCTACAATAAACCTGTTCACACAATGACAGGCTTTGGACACGCGGTGTTGGGTTCACTATAATCACCTGCTTTGTTTCACTATTGATTGATATTATCAATTATGTTATCACTTATATCTTTTATCACTTTGTAATGGTTCCCTCAGGTGTAAAAAGAGGGTTATTATATGTTCTTTTATCATTAAAAGTTTTATGGAAAGAACTAAAACTAGTCTGGTTTTCTCATGTATGTATTGACCTAGCCGGACTGTCGTATGGAAGAATTCTACGACATGAAAAACACAGAAGCTTCAAAATCTTCACGTAGTCACTCACGTGACTCCGAAGTAAAATAGTAAGATTAAACGAGAACTTACCAGTTGGAAGTTTGATCTTTATTTTATGAGGAGTAACGATGAGGGATTACGTGCCCTCCACTCCACACCCTCATAAAATAAATGATCATCTGGTAGTTCTAAATCTATGATGAGCCTTACTATCTTACTCCGGCTATTGTGTTCTGTGTTTTTCATGCCGCTGCTTTGAAGTATGCCGTTCCAGCGCCAGGCGGGGCTTCATCACGTAATCCCTCATCGTTACTCCTCATAAAATAAAGATCAAACTTCGAACTGGTAAGTTCTCGTTTAATCTTACTATTATCACTCCCTTCCTTTAATATTTGTTCGGCAGGCACCTTTTTCTCTGTAGTGAAGCACTTCATCTTCAGTTCTGAGTTCATCCCAGTAACAGAGATAAAATGGGCAAAAAATAAAGCATTGGAAGAACCTAGCGGGTCAGGCAGCATCTGTGCAGGGAACGGATTGATACATTTTGGGTAGGGTCCCTTCCTGAGACTCAGATGCTGCCTGACCCTTGTGGCGCGGCGATAGGCCCGAAATGAAGGCGAGGAGCTGGGTATCTCGGGAGGAATTTTATCATTTGTTGGTCTCTTGTCCAGTTGGGTCTGCAAGAGGACAATCGTGCCTAAACCCCTGCCATTTATCCCTGTAGCTAAGGACCGCCCCTGGACTAGTCCATCCCTGTGCCGAGGGGTTCGATAGTGGAATGGCCTCACCCTCTACATTCCTCCAACACTTTGTTTATTTGCTGAAGCTGCACAGTGGTCATGAGTCTTTGTGACTGATTTAAGTTTTTGAATGTTTAGGCCAGTGGTCCTGTCACCATGCGTACAAAGAGCATCTCGACGATATTTCAATCCCAACCTGCAAGCAATACCCTAAGTGACCTGTTCAGGCCTATTCTGTTTTTGATGTTCCATTTGAACGGAGAAACCGCATATTAAAAATTATGTTCTGTACACCTCAGTTATCACTCACTTCCTTTAATGTTTGACAGCCATATTGTGCAGAATAAATCAGCGCTGCATGTGTTTTTTCTAAAAATGTGATTTAAAAAAAATTAATGATCTTCACAATGTAGATAGATGTATCTCTCTATTACAGCAACCACACGCTTCCAATCACATTCATTTTAGGCTTCATTACCACAAGATATATCCACAGCGATTTTACAGCAAATTGGCACTGAGTCACTCTTTCCTAAGTGACAAAGGTGTCTTTCTTTCCAACAGCAGTCAGACCTGCTGAGATGAGTAAATATTAATGTACTCATTGGGCTTTGTAGGAAGAGTGGTGCCAGATTTAGAATCAGCATCACTTATTATTCTGTCAGCTCAGAAATTGATTTGGATTATCTTATTTATTTTGAACATCAAACTGGTGTTATCATCCCTCGCTGCGTATTCGTTTGCTGGGAGGGTGAAACAAGAAAATGCATGAAGAATCCTTTTCTCATCTCATGCTAACGTAGCTTCTTATTAGTGAGGGGGGAGAGAGACAAATAAATGTTAAGATTCAGTGCAATGAATTATATTGAGGCACTGCACTAATAGGTTGTTATTTCTGTTTGGGTGCTGGAGGATTCGAGCGACAGGAAAATATAATTACACTTAAATTTGCATGAAGGATAAACCAACCCAGGACGAACAGTCCTCCGAGCACCGTTCACTTCCCCGACGGTTCTGAGGTGGCTGATGTGGTCGGTGTGTGGGGCCTGTGCACCTTGCCTTTGAAGGCACTTGATTGTTGGGCACATGGGTAGTTTTTTAAAGAAAGATGCAGAATGGAAATAAGCCCTTTGGCCCACCACACCCACATTGATCATCAATCCCATTTACACTAATCCCACTTTAATCTAACTTTATTTTCTCCATATAGTCATCAGTTCCACCCAGATACCACCACTCATGTGGGGCAATTTACAGCGACCAATTAACCTACAAACCTGCATATCTTTGGGATGTGGAGGGAAACCATAGCACACGGAAGAGACTCATGCAGTTGCAGGGAGAACATGTAAACTCCGCACAGATATCACCCAAGGTCAGGATTGAGCCCAGGTGTCTGACTCTGAGAGGTAGTTTGGTCTACAAGCTGTGCCACTCTGCCACTATTTATGACACTGTAGCTTTTTTATGTTCCCAATGGGTAGGTGCAGTTGTCAACGTCATCCCAACTGCTCCTTCTCCATTTTGAGCAGTTAACAGTGGCTATGGCCACAGACATTGGTGCAAACTTTGTCGGCTGAAGGGCCCATTCCTGTACTGTGCTGTTCTATGTCCTGTGTTCTATGGAGTTCTGTATGTTAGTAGGATAGCTATACCTTGCCAAGGCAGAATTGGGTTCAAGCATCTTTTTCAGGAGTTTGGCGTTAATGACATGAAAAAGATATGCTTGGTAGAACTAAATAAGTCAAATGTTTCCAGTGCGTGAATATGTCTTCTGCAGATAGTCCAGGTGCCGGAAGGATACCGAAATGGAGGGATCACTTCTGCCGCTAGACCTTTTAGCTTTGTTCAAGATCTTGATCTTTAAAAGCTCTATTTTAAAACAAAAACTGTCTGAGAAGGAAGAGATTTAAAAGGGATCTCTGGGGCAACATTTTCACTCAGAGGTAGTCTGCATCTGGAAAGAGCTGCCAGAGGAAGCTAAAGAAGCAGGTTCAATTACCACTTTCAAAAGTCATTTGGGCAAATATATGGATAGGAAGTGTTTAGTGGGATATGGTCAAAATGGTAAATTGACGGGTCCAGAATGCCAACTTGGTCAACATGGACAAGGTGGGCCAAAGGGCCTGTTTACATGATGTATAGGTCTATGACTTGTATACTTTGGGGACAGTTTCCTCACAGCTGTTATCAGGCAATTGAACAGTCCTCTCACCAGTTAGAGGGTGGTCCTGGCCCATCTACCTCATTGGAGACCTTTGAACTATCTTTAATTGGACCCTATTGGACTTTATCTTGCACTATACGTTATACCCTATATCCTGTATCTATACACTGGACAGCTTGACTGTAATCATGTATAATGTTCTCACTGAATGTATAGCACGCAACAAAAAGCTTTTCACTGTACACTTGACAATCATAAACTACATTGAACTACTCAGACAATTAAACACTGCAGGTGTCCTCAGGTGACAGTGAACTATATCAATCTTTTCCTTGAATGAGAGGCGTCACCCGAGATATTGGGAAATGTTCCACACTTCATAGTTCTCAGGTGCATCAATGTGTCCCCTAATGGGATGTAGGCTAGGACATTTCTCCAAATTGAAACAGAAGTCCTCCTTGGCTATTGCCATTATTTGCAAGGTTGGGCCATATGGGTTGATAACCACAGCATGTTGGTACTACTTTATAGGGGGTTTTGAGACTTGTATCAAGGTAGGATATTCATTTTTCACACCATCTATAGACCCAGGACAAATTACACTCAAAACTGTGTCAAGGTTAAGAAAATTGTTTATCTTCTAAGCTTTCTTTCAAAATATTATCGTTCAAAATCTGCCAGCAACAAAGGCTTAAATACTTGATCTCCTTTTATTGACTTTTTACAAGCATATGGTGCAACATAACACAACCTTAGAAATTAAATGGTTCAGAACCGGGTGACGGATGGGCAAAAATATGAAATAGGTATATCTCTCCTAATTTATTTTCTCTCTACTTTCTCTTTTTCTCTCAATCTTCTTAGCTTTTTATCTCTGCTCTTTATCTCTTTCGCTATCTGTTTCTACTCGCTTGTCTATTTCGACACTCTTTATTTCCTGTTTTCTTTCACTGTTCTTTTATTATTAAATTAAAAATACGAAGTTGTACAAGAATGGTAATGTGTATGTATGTATTAGGTACTTAGGTACCACACTACTGTACTTACTTCTAACAAAATGTTTTAAAAAAAAACAAAAATAAAAAAAAACCAAATGCAACAAAATAGTATTTTGAAATTGTTTTTTAACAAAGGAATGTTCCTTTAAAAATGTTTCCTTCATTTCCACCTTCTGAATGAAAAAAGTTGTTCTTGAGGTCGCTGTTAAATATCTCCCCTCCTTGGGTGGTTGGTTTATAAAACTACAATTGGGATTTTCACAAAATCTAAGTAATTTTAATACTGGTGTCAATTCACCACCTCAAGAAGTTTCTGTACCTCTCGCCAACCATTATAATAATTATTTTACCTTTATACGGTGGAACGGACTTGACGACAACCAGGGACTTAAATTGTTGAAATTCTTTGCAGCCCAGAATCTGTTTTGCTTTTTTTTCTAGTTTAGGGGGGTTTAGTTTTTTCCTTTTTCTCTTTTTTTTCTTTTTTTTCTTTTTATCTTTTTGTTTTTTTTATATATGTTTTCTTTTAAACATTTAACTATATTTACATAGAGGTCTATATTCAATGTGTATTTTGACACTGGACTCATATTTAGGTTATACCTGTTATTAATGTAATCCTGATCCCCATGTATCAATATCATTGGTATGTTTATCATTATTCTTGTTTTTGTTGTTTTGTTTTTGTTTTTGGGAAAACTAATACAAATATTTTAAAAGAAAGAAGCGTCTATTAGTCTTCTACAATTCGATAAAAATATGTAGAATTATGTTTGCAGACGATAATCAGTTTTGTAATAACTTAAACTTATAGGTACATTGAAAAACTTTTCAAAATTATATCTTCTAGTAACAATAGGAAAATGAGTCAGCTTAGCTGCTCACTTTATTTCAAGCCCCTTCTATGGTTGGTAACAGACCAAGACTATTGACTTTTAATGATCAAGTGACTGAAGGATGCTCCAAGTATGACATTAACCAGCACAAAAGTGTAGATTTATGCATTATTTGCCCTACAGTCAACCCACATTCAGTGGTTGATATATGAGCAAAAGAGGAAGTGTAACAATTATAGAGCAAGTGTCACTTTCAACAGATGCATGAGAGGAAAATAAGATTGTTGTTGCCGTAAATGATGTCCCCCCAGAGCAATGATTGACTAATCACTGAGGCATATGGAATTATGAAGAATTTTGTTGGAATAAAGTAGGAGAAACTGTTTTTGCGGGCAAGGTTGAGACTGCAGTTTGCTGGAATACAGAGCAAAAATCAAACTTCTGGAGGAATTCAGCGGGTCAAGAAGCATCAGTGGAGGTTAAAAGATGGTCAACATTTCGGATTGAGACCCTGCACATTTCTTCAGTCATTTTGACTGCACTCCAACTGCTTTCCAGCCCTTGCCTCACCCCTCCCTCTGACTTTTATCTACAACTATACTCTTGACCCTCTCAGTTCCTGCAGTAGTTTGTTTCTCACAGGCAAGATATCCATTAAACTCTGGTTGTGGGATAAAGATTACTGACAAAGAGGCCAAGTTATCTGGAAGCGGAGGAGACATTAGTAAATATTTTATATATTTTAAAAAATCAATGATTTATTGTGAACTTGACTGAAGATGTGGTGGAAGCAGATTTGATTTACACTAGATTCCCATCTACCTCCAGTGCACTCTCTACTTCCCTGTTGCAGTGCACAGGTGCAAAATCCTGCAATCAAATATTTAGGCACCAGATTGCAGGCCGCTAAGGACTTGGGACTGCAATTTCTATATATTTTTTCTCTACAAATTACAATTGGATTTACATTAGTACCCTGTTAAACATAAGAGTTTCAGAGGATCATTGTCAGACAATATATGAGAACAGGTAACTAAAATCAAAAGCTTGGTCAAAGAGCTAGATTTGAAGGGGCATATTAAAGTAGAAAGGAGAGCAGTTTCCACGAGCATCTTCCTGCCCATTAAAGGGAATTGATTTTATCCGTTGCTGGGAATTGGAAAAATATAGGGAAATCAATGTTATTGGTATTTTATTTCAAGAAAGTGGTGGGTACATAGAGCAAGTTGTCAGAAGAGGTAGTTGAAGCAAAGAATAAAACAACAAGGTTTTGAGAGATATGGGCCAGGTTTGTCATTAGTTTCAAAAAATAATGTAATCTGTTTTACCAAGTAATCATAACAAGCCTTATCATTTAATATTTGGGGGTTGAGTCTCCAGTTTTAATAGTTATGTCTTTTAATTTTATCTTAAATGTTAATGGAGCATGAACCGAGATAATAATATTATGATATTTGAGTCATACGCAAATGGGATTAGTTTTGAATCTATTAAAAAATAGTCTATCCTTGAATAGGTTCCGAATACAGGAGAAAAAAATGAATATTCTCGACCAGGTGGGTTATCTGTTCTCCAGATATCCTTAACATTTGCTGTGTTAATAAAATAATTTATAAGTGTACTTGACTTAGAAGGGGTTTTCCTTTTCATTGATGATCTATCTAAATAATTATCTAAGGTACAATTAAAATCACCTCCAATTATTAGATTATGTTGAGTGCATATATAGATATTGTTAAATATTTTCTTGAAGAATAATGGGTTATCAAAATTAGGACCATATATATTCATAAGGATTACTTTTTTAGAATATAATTTACCTGTAATTATTATATATCTACCCTCAACATCTTCTATTATTGAGCTTTGTTTAAAAGGTATACCTTTACGAATAATTATTGCTACCCCTCTAGACTTATGTACAAATGAAGAGTGATATACTTTGGAAATCCATTTTGCTGTTAATCTATACTGCGCGTCTCTTTTAAGGTGTGTCTCTTGGAGAAAAATAATATCAGAATTCAATCTATTTAATTGAGCTAAAACCTTACCTCTTTGAATTGGTTCGTTAATTCCCTTAACATTCCAACTACAGAAGGTGATTCCATCACCCCCAATCCTAGAGTTTATGTCATACGTGTTATTTTAAGGTGGTTTATAATGGAGTAGATGTCTCAGCTCATCTAACCCAATACTATAACCAAACATCAGATCGATTAAATTTAATATCTGTGTCATTGTCTTATACACACGTCGCTTTAAACTAACTATATAATACTAATCATACTTAAATCCATATAATATATAATATGAGATAAAATACATAATATAAAAGTAATAATAAAAAAATGTGAGTAGAGTAAGTGATGTTAGTAAAGTGTAAGGGGAAAAAAAAGTGACTACAACTATAATTAGTGCAGTTAGTATTAGTGTAAGCCACACTAGAGTGGCTATTAATCTACGGACTTCCGTGAAAAAAAAGATGTTAATAATTCCAGCTCCGTTTTTGCCTTAAGGGCTATATATGTCGGGTGGGGTATTAAATTTATATACTTAATAATGAATAATACTACTAATATCAAATATAGTTAGTGTCATAACACTATATTAGGAGAGCTAACATACATTTTTAAGGGGTAGTTAATACAAAACTATATTTATTAATAATCCATCCATCCCTCCTTGACCCCAAGATAAAATCCATGTCCATTGTTCCTCCTCCTCCCCTGCGGATCCTCCTTCAGTGTAAATCCTCATCCTTTTCTGTGGGTGGGCAGTATCATCAGGTAAGTGATCAATAATATTCAGTATTCTTTATCTTCATCTACTTCTTCCTCTACTTCTTCCTCTTCCAGTTTCTTCTGAATGTTTCGAGCGAATTCAAGAGCTTCTGTATGTTTGGTGAAGTGGTGCTCTTTGTTATCATAAGTTACTCTTAATGTTGCCTGGTACATCAGGCCATATCTCAGATTCTTTATGTTCCTCAGGATACCTCTTGTTTCTGTAAATAAAGATCTTCTCTTGGCCACTTCCGCAGGGTAATCTCTGAAGATACTGATGTTGTCTCCCTCATATTTGAGATTATTATTGTATTATATGTATTATTATCTTCATCATATCTTCAAAAACATGATCGTAAGCCACCTTCACAATCATCTGTCTTGGGGGAGCATCCCTCCTAGGTGTACGTCTCAATGTCCTGTGTGCTCGGCCCAGCAGAGGTTCTTGGTCCAAGTTCAGAATATCTTTTAAAAGTTTTGCAGCACATTTTCGAGGGTCTTGATCTCCCTCTCGGCCTTCACTCAATCCAACAATACGCAGATTCTGACGCCTTTGACGTCCCTCCAAGAATGCATTTCTCAGTCATTCTGTGTAATAATTCTGATAAACGTTTGTCCTCGGCAAGACGCTTCTCGGCTGATTCAGTCAATTATTTTATTGCGTCATTTTGTTGGTTAAGTGAGATTCTTTTTTTTTTTTTTTTTTTTTTTTAATTTTTTTTATTGTAGAAACAATATATACCAAGTACACTCTTATACGACATTGAGAGTTATATAATATATAAAATTATAACATATTGATTATCGATTAATACTATTTATGTTAATTGTAATATTATCCATTATACATTTCATTGTTATTTATTTTATATAATTGGGAGTATATGTAGTATATTCCTAAAATAAGTAATACACTTAGATTTCTCAAATCATAGATATTCTTCTAATTACCAAATAGAAATCCCCGGTAATATAACTACGTAGTACCCAATCTTAAACAAAGTTTTTTTGATATTCATAATGTTATCAAAATATTAATAATGTTTGTATTATTGTTAATTTTATATTTCATAATTATTGTATAATTGAAAAATACATAGTTTTATATAATTACAAGTTTAAGACATCTATAATCTTTTCATACGAACAGAAATAAGTGTGTACGTATTAAAAATTTATATAATATGTTTCTATAATTTTTTCCTTAATTAAAGATAGAAAGATAGAGAAAAAGAATAGAAAATAGAAAAGAAAATGTGAAAAGTTTGATGGAGATTGAAGTATTACTAAATAATCCAATCTTGGAGATACATTCATGATTTGTTATGTGTATTTCTTCATCCATTCAGATATTCAGGCCTCAGTCAAGTCCCTGCGCCGAACCATTGTGACCCTGTAGATATTTAATATAGGGAGACCATATCTCCTTGAAGAGATCTAACCTGTCCATAAGGACAAGTCTCAATCTCTCCAAGTGAAGTGTCTCCGTCATTTCTGTATTCCACATTTTAATTGTTGGGGATACAGGGCCTTTCCAAAATTTTAATATTAATTTTTTCCCAATTATTAAAGAATAGTCGATAAAAGTTTTATGATTCCTTGTAATTATTTGTTCCGTTTCCGGTATTCCAAGTATGATTAACTTTTGGTCATAAATCATAGTAATATTAATAACTTTCGAGATTATTTTAAATATTTTCATTCCAATATTCTAAAATCTTCGTACAATTAGTAAATGAGTGTGACAGAGTTGCTTCCATGATTTGACATTTATCACATGTAGGTGATAGTTTTGGAAATATATTATGTAGTTTAGATTTAGAATAATGTAATCTATGTAAGATTTTAAACTGTATTAGTGCATGTTTAGCATTTAAAGAGCAGTAATGTATATGTTGTAGGCTTTCTTCCCATATTTCTGGACTTATTATTTGACTTAGTTCATTTTCCCAGCGCTGTCTATGTATTTCCGATGATGGAATATCACTTTCCAACAAAATATTGTAAATGTATGATATCATTTTTTCTGTATTTGGATGTTTATTCAAGCATTCATCTAAAAATTTCACTCTTTCTATTTCTAAGTTCTTGTGTATTTGCAGAGATATAGTTTCTGATTTGTAAATATCTGAAATATTCATTATTATGAAGCCCGTAAGTTTGTTGTATTTCTTGAAATGAAAGAAAAGAATTATCCTTATAAAGATCCCCTATATTTAAAATTCCTTTATTTTTCCATTGTATAAAAGCTTTATCCATCATTGACGGTTTAAACGTAAAGTTGTTGGCAATTGTAAGACCTAGCGGTATAAAATTTTAGTTTTAGTGTTTTCTTTATTTGTTTCCAAATACGTATTCCACTTTCTATTATCAAATTTTCACTATAAATTTTCTTAGGTACATTAGTATTAGCAAATATTATAGAGCTAATTTCAAATGGAAAACAGTCTTCTCTTTCCATTTTTAACCAATTTGGTTTATTATCTATTTCTCCTAACCAAAAATTCATATTTCTAATGTTAACTGCCCAATAATAAAACATAAAATTTGGTAAAGCTAAGCCCCCCCGTTTATTTTAGCTTTACATAAATGTTTTTTATTTATTCTATGATTTTTTATAATCCCAAATAAAGTTAGTGACTATTGAATCTACTTTTTTAAAGAAATTTTTAGAGAGATATATCGGGATTGATTGAAATAAATATAATAATTGTGGGAGGAAAATCATTTTTATTGCGTTTATTTTACCTAACATTGAGATAGGTAAGCTTTTCCAGTATAAGATATTTTTATTTAATTTATTCAATAATAACGGGAAATTAGATTTAAATAAAGAATCAAATCTTTTTGTAACAAAAATACCAAGATATTTAATATTTTCATTTGTTATCTTAAAAGGAAATTGTTGTAATATCTGTAAATTATTCATGGTTATTGGCATAAGTTCACTTTTATTCCAATTGATACTGTATCCTGAAATTAAACCAAATTCCGTTATTAGTTTTAACAAATTACAGATACTTATTTCCGGTTTAGTAATATAAAGTAATATATCGTCCGCATATAACGAGATTTTATTCTTAGTATCTTTAGTATCGTATCCATATATTTCTGGATGTAATCTTACCCTTTGAGCAAGAGGTTCGATTGCTAACGCAAACAGTAATGGTGATAAAGGACAGCCTTGTCTACAACCTCGAGATAAACTAAACTTAGTTGATAACATATGGTTTGTTATTATTCTAGCTGTTGGATTTGCATATAATAATTTAATCCAAGTAGTAAACTTATCACCAAGCTTAAAGGCTTCCATCACCGAAAATAGATAAGGCCATTCCACCTGGTCAAAAGCTTTTTCTGCATCCAACGAGATGACTACTAAGTCTTTTTTATCACTTCTTTTCGAATATATGATATTAAATAACCGTCTTAAATTATATGAAGAATATCTTTTAGGTATAAATCCTGTTTGATCAGGATGAATTAATTCGTTAACAATTTTGCTTAGTCTTTGTGCAAGAATTTTTGTTAAAATTTTTTGATCCGTATTTAATAAAGCAATTGCTCTATACGATCCTGGGTCATCCAAATCTTTATTTATTTTGGGTATAAGTGTTATAATAGATTCGTTCAATGTATCTGGTAATTTCTCTTGTGTATATATCTGTTCATATAATGATTTTAAATATGGGACCATTTGGGCATGAAAAATTTTATAAAATTCCGAGCCTATACCATCTGGTCCTGGAGTTTTACCATTTTTTAAAGATTTAATAGATTCTTGGATTTATTTTATTGAAATATCGGCATTTAAAAATTCTCTATTTTGTAAATCTAATTCTTTTAAGTTACATACATTTAAAAAGGCATCTATTTCTGTTTTATTTACTGTTGTGTTACCAGTATACAAATTTTTATAATATTGCATAAATCTTTCATTAATATCCTTGGGTTGTATTAATAATTCACCGTTTTGTGATTTAATCCTATGTATAATTTTTTCCGCTTCAATTTTCCTTAATTGTCGAGCCAATAGTTTTTTGTGGTTTGTCTCCAAATTCAAACAACAATTGTTTAGTATGTTGGTAGTATTTTAAAACTTGATCAGTATATATTTTATTTAATTTATACTTCAATGCTACAATTTTATTATGTATTATTATATCTGATTTTGTTGCATTCTGTATATCTAATTGTTTAATCTCCCTTTCTAAGTCATGTTGTTCCTTCCGAATCTTCTTATTATGGAATGCTTGTGAAGAAATCATAATTCCTCGAAGATATGCTTTAAATGTTTCCCATAATAAAGAGCGAGATATTTCTGGTTGATCATTTATTTCAAAAAACATCTTAATCTGAGTTATGATGTATTCCTGAGTTGTTTTATTTTTTAAAATTTGTGGATTAAGTTTCCATTGTCCTAGATTTCCTGTTTTACCATTTATTTTAATTTTAAATGTTAATGGTGCGTGATCTGAAATTATAATATTATGATATTTGGATTCGTAAGTAAGTGAAATAAGCTTTGCATCTACTAGGAAGTAATCTATTCTTGAATAGGTTTTATGTACTGGCGAGTAGAAGGAATATTCTCGACCAGTAGGATTTTCTGTTCTCCAAACATCTTTAATGTTAGTCGTTTGAATGTATGCGTTTAATAAATCACTAGAATGCGATTTAGTTTTCCTTTGTTTTGAAGATCTATCTAAATAAGGGTCTAATGTACAATTAAAATCTCCTCCAATTATCAAATTGTAATGTGTTAATTCTGGAATATTATTAAGTACTTTCTTAAAGAATAAAGGACTATCAAAATTTGGTCCATAGATGTTAACAAAAATCATTTTTTCCCTATTTATTTCTCCTATTACAATAATGTATCTGCCATCTTTATCAGATATAGTAGATATATGCTTAAATAAAGTACCTTTACGAAATAATATTGCTACGCCTCTTGATTTATGCGTAAAGGAAGAGTGATATATTTTATCTATCCATTTAGCTTTCAGCCTATTTTCAGCGTCTTTCTTTAGGTGAGTTTCTTGAATATAAATTACATCAGCTTTCATTGCCTTTAAGTGTGTCAATATTTTTCCTCTTTTTATTGGTTCATTGATACCTTTAACATTCCAACTGCAAAAGGTTAATCCCTCGTTCCCCATATTTCTTTTTAAATCCAGCATTTTAGGTTTGTGGGAATCTAGAGTAGGGTCCAAGGGTCCGCGCAGTAGACTTAACCTTACACCCGAACACCGAATAGATGAGTTTTAGATCTCTTTTATGTGCTTCACGAATGTATCTCCATTGTTCCAGTATATAGCTCCATTCAAACTGAAAGATATAGTAAACATAAAAGAATAATGAAAAGTGAGTAAAAAGCTTAATAGAGTGTATAAAGAATAGAAAAACTACAAATAAAATATTTGTAGTTTGTGAAAGCCAAGCTATATTGGCTATTAATCTAAAGGCTTCCGGCATTGATGTTATTAATTTAGCCAGCTCCTAATTTTAAGGAATTATTATTCCATGATAATATTTTAAACGGGAATATAGTATTAAAGAAATGAAAGGAGTGATATTAATCATCATAAAAGTATATATATCTAAGATTAGTTTAAAAAAATCTAATTATAAAGCCACAGTTAAAGAATTTTTTTTTTTTTAAATACAAAAAATAGAAGTCATTATTAAAAAGAGGGAGAAATACATTAAGGGGAGGATATCTCCAAATGTAACAAGACATAAGATATTAATTATTAGTAGTATTAATTAGCAATAGTGCACAGTCTTGGTTAATAACAGTCATAGTAATAATAAAACCGCGTTATAATTTTAGTATGTGTGTTATTTGTTTGTGTTAGTTGTATATTATGAGTAATTGTCAATGTTCGGTGAGCTTCTTCCAATCCGGGAAAACATTTCGTTCCATACGACATTGTCCATTCCTTCTGATTTCTTCTAATTCCATATTGTCGTATAAAGTTTCATAAAATGTTAAGAGACCGTACTAGGTCTTTAAAAATAGTAAAAGGCAGTATATTTGCTTGTAGATGGTTTTCAAGTGTCAAACTGCTTTGCAAATTCCATTGCTTCTGTTGGAGTCTTGAAAAAGTGTTCCACGCTGTTATAAGTAACTCTTAGGATGGCTGGGTAATTCAGACCGTATCTCAAGTTTTCTACACCCCTCATAAGGTTTTTGGCTTCGTTAAACGCTTTTCGTTTTCTGGCAACCTCTGGGGGGATAGTCTCGATAGATACTGATTCTTTGTCCTTGAAACGTCAGATTCTTTGTTCTCGAGGCTCTTCGCATAATATCCTCGAGGGTGAAATCATATTGTAACTTGACGATGATTTGTCTTGGGGGGGCGTTTGCACTGGTCTGTCTTCTGCCGACTCGATGTGCACGAGCTAAAACAGGCATATCATCCAAAGATAAAACAGCTTGCAGTAATTTAGCAGTGAATTCTCGAGTGTCTTCGTGTTTCTCTAGACCTTCAGGAATCCCTGCAATCCTCAAGTTCTGCCTTCTTTGATAGCCTTCTAGCTGCGTGCATTTATCTGTTACTTTGGATAACAACTCCAGTAGACGTTCTTGTTCTGTTATCAGCTTTGCTGTAGACACAGTACTAGCCTCCGCTATCTTTTCAAGGTTTTTAATGCCATCAACTTGTTGTTCGACCACATTTGCAATAGGGTCAATCTTATGTTTAAAGTCTTTTTTAACATTTTCAAGTTTACCCTCCATCTTGCGTTCCAGATTATTAATCATATCAATGATTTCATTCTTCAATATTTCTGATTCTTTCTTGAACTTATTATCAATTTGTGTCTTTGTATCTTTTTGAAATTCACACCATTGATTTTTCATCGTCCATCTGATTATTAATTTGAGAGATTTCTTCCTTTATATCTCCCTTTATTTCTTTCATTTCTTTCTTTATATCTTTCATTTCTGCCTTGAACTCACGTTTTAAATCAGCCATCTGGTGAGAAATAAAAGTTTTCAAGTCCTCACCTCCTGTGTCTGCTTTCCTGGAGACGTCTTCCAAGGAGCTGGCCCTACTGGAGTCCGAGGCTTCTCCCAGGCCTTCTCCCGGTCTCGCCCGGGTTTTTCGAGCCTTCGTTTTCTCGGTAGGGCTCCGTGCCGTCATGATTTGTCGCAGGGCTGATGACGTCAGCCGGTACCGTCGATGTTGAGGCGGCAGACAGTGAAAGCAGTCGATCGGTAAGTTCTTTTAAATCCGTTTAAATCCCCGTTTTTTGAAAAAATTTTGCGGAGCTGGCTGGTGCTATGGTTTAACGCTCCATAGCGCCACCGGAAGTCTCAGCAGCAGTCTTTAAGTGAGATTCTAATAGGTTCTAACTTGGTATCCGGCAGCAACTCCATCTCACCAGTTTTACGGTTTACGTCATCCAACTGTTGTTGCAAATCAGTACCCGCTTTATCTTTCCATTCGTCCATCATAGTCTTTACAGCGGCTATAACTCCTTTTTTGAACTCTTCTTTTCAAATTTTCATGATACACCAAATTATCAGCTCTTAAAGTCTTTATTTCCTCTTTATGTTCTTTTTTCATATCCTTAAGCATTTGTTTTAGCTCACCCATAATAGTTTTTTTGAGGTCATCCATCTTTAAAATATCTTCCTGGGAGGCACTGAAACTCGAGCCCGCGGCTCCAGTGAGGCCTACCTTCCTTTTCACAAGCTTTTTCCCTTGGTGGGGGGGAGCAATGCATCGACATTTTCTTAGTAAAGTCGCGCGCCTGATGACGTCACGCACCGTTTTAATGCTACCAAAACCGTTCACACCCGTTCTCCTCTGGTGAGTAGTTTCAGTTAACCCCTTTTACCCCCGTTTTTAATACAATTTTTAGCGGAGCTGAATGGCGCGAGTTCCACTCACTCCATAGCGCCACCGGAAGTCTGAATCAAAGAATTTTTATCGATTACAGTTTAATAATTGTGAAAAAATTAATATTGAAATTTTGGAAAGGTCCTCCACAATCAAAATGTGGATTACAGGAATGTCGGAGAAACTTCACCTGGAAAGATTAAGACTTGTCCTACTGGACAAGCTGGATCATTTCAGAGGGATATGGTCTCTATTTATTGAATATTTAAAGGGTCAAAATGGCTCAGTGCGAGAACCTGACTGAAGCCTGAATTAAAGAATAGACGAAGAATCACATATAATAAACCATAGATATATCTCCAATGATGTATAACCTGCTTAACACTTCATTCATCTTTTTGGTTTTCTATTTTTACTTTTTTTTTCTCTAGGAGTGGCGGCGCTGCCACTCCTAGAAAAAAAGTGTGGGAGGGGTGGGAGAAACGTTCTTTGTCTCTTCCTTTTGGGGGGACGCGACTTTTCTTGTCGTATCCTCTGTCTCCGTCTGCGCTGAGGCCTATCGCGGAGCTGGTGGCCTGCAACTTTAACTGCGACTGACCCGAGGCTCCGGAGATAGAGCCAGCCAGGACTCACCAGCGCGTGGCTGGCTGACTTCGGGGCTGCGGAGGGTTCAGGCGTTCCGGCGGCCCGACTCGGAGCTGTGGCGGCTTTCCGGTGGCGGCGGCAGCGACTTCGGAGACCCGGCCGCGGGCCCAGTGGACGACATCGTCGGGAGCTTGCAGGTCACAGGTTGGTGACCTGTTTTTCCGGAGCTCCCGCGGCAACAGCTGCGTCCGCTGGACTGGAGGGCGGCAGCTTCGGCAGCTTCAACCACCCTGGGCCGCGGAGTTGAACCGGCCCGCTCGCGGAACGCGGTTCGCCCACGGGACTTGTTTGCATCGCCCGGTGCGGTTACAACATCGGAGGCCCGGGTCGCCTCAGCGCAGAGGAAGAAGGGAGGAGACAAAGACAAGATTTTTGCCTTCCACCACAGTGAGGAGGTGTCTGATGAACTCACTGTGGTGGATGTTTAATATGTGTTTATTGTGTGTTTTTGTTATTTACTATATGTATGACTGCAGGCAACAAAATTTTGTTCAGACCGCATGGTCTGAATGACAATAAAGTTTTCCAAGCTTCCAAGCTATTATTTCCTATCTGTATTAAAAATTAAAAAATGCATAGAAGTACAAATAAGATATAATTGTTAATAGAATATTGACTGGCCTTGAGGGGGATACGACATATATTGCCTGAAGTAGATTCATATTGCCCGAGTCGAAGACGAGGGCAATATGGATCTAGTGAGGGCAATATATGTCGTATCTCCCGAAAGAGGACAGTCAATATTGTTATTATTACCCATTATCAGACATCTAGAGGAAAATCTGAACATCTCATATGATATGAATGTATCTATACATTTTGCAATATGCATTGCAACATTGTAAATAAGGGTACTAAAACCATTGCAACATTGTAAATAAGGGTACTAAAACAATGTAACATTTATGTTTCATTTATGTAATTTATGTCATTCATTTATGTGACAATGTGAAGGTCGAAGTTTTAAAACGGGAACCTTTTCTCGCAAACGGCAGCCATTTTTTTTTTGAGAATAAATTTTAAATTTCGCACGCAGCGTGACGTTGCCGTCACGCAGCGTCACGTTCCCGGATGTGAGACCAGGGGAATATAAGGTTATATTCCCCGCTGTTTAAACAGGTAAACTCCATAGGGGTTGGCTAGAAAGGGGAATATAAGAAAATATTCCCCTGTTAGCCCTGCTGGCAGTAAAAAGGAAGGGAATATAATTTGGTAAAACCATACCTCAGATGGCTGATATGGGTAATAATTGTTAATATTAATAATATTAAGAACGTATGTGACATGTATATTCTTCTTTTAATATGTACTTACTTCTAATAAAAATATTTAACAAAAAAAACTACTATTGCAGAGAAGATAAATCCTGTACTTCAAGATGAAGCAGTAGCTCTTTTGCAGAACAAACATGATTTCTGTTCATTTCAGCCAGAAGACATGCTTTTTCATTATATCAAGGAGAGCTTTAATCCAGCTTTAATGCAAATGAATAAACTTCACTGCGCAGTTTACACAGCGGGTGTCTTTCAGTGAACGGAGACAAAAAAGGCTTTTGGCCTTCATTTACATTCAGACTGCAATGAGTGCATGCCTTTTCTGACTGCCAGTAATTAATAAATTCAACTTTTTAGGTTGGCGACAGCTGGTTATTTAAAGCAGCATAGTTTCTTGTCAAGCCTGGTTAAGATAACAATGCTGTTTAGCATATCACTTTAAATGAAGGCTGAAATTATTTAAATCCATGTCCATTACATGCTGGTCATGCAATCTGTCATCTGCATTCTATTGCCAGCCAAATAGTCTTTTAAGTTTTTTAAATCATGTTCAATTGCTAACTCTTATTTATATAGTAATGTAACGCATTATGTTTACCTGTATATTTTAGTTTATATGTTTTTATCCTTCTGGGTGTTGATCAATATACTTGAGGCAAAGACTGGACACCACCTCCAGTTTAAATTCCATTTGGAATATTTTGGAGGACCAAGAACCAAGAGGAGGCCCAATTTTTGTTGACAACTTCAATGTCCTGTGCGTTCATTATTGGCCAGTGAGAGACCATTTTGGCTCATCACTTGCTCTGTTTCTTTTAAACACAATGGTCTCGCAGTATTCTTTTCAGTCAAATTATGGCAGCAGGTAGCATTAGGGCAGGTGACACAAAACCAATAACTTGGTCAAAGAGGAGACACCAGAAACTGCAGCTGCTGGAATATTGAGTGAAACACAAAGTGCTGGAGTAACTCAACGGGTCAGGCAGCAATTCTGATGCTGAGCAAACTTAGTCAAAGAGCTGAATTGAAAGAGCATCTTAAAGTAGGAAAAAGTGAGAGAGCAGGGGAGAGGATTTCGAGATAGATTTTGAACGTCAATATTTGCTCAAATTGTATCTAATAGAGAGACAAGTGAAATTGCTGACCGACAAGTGGACCATTTTGAGCTTGCATGGGTAGAGGTTGTGGGGAAGAGCTCGCCCGTGCGAGGATTGGAAGATGAGGTTTTGGTAGAGAAAGGATCTATTGCAATCAGTGTGCACCGGGGGAGAAGGACATGAAGTGGATGAGCTATGAACTGCAGAGTTTTGTATAGGGTTGAGTAGAGGCCAGTCAATGGAGCAGTAGTAGGCCCCCTTCAGTCATGACTGAACATGGGTGATGCATCCTAGTTTGCAGGTGATGTGTGCTCGGATGCAAGCCTGGGCGATGTCATATGGAGTACAGGTTGTTGCCCATGCAGCACGTCCCCCCTCCCCACGTCACTGATCGATCCAAATGAACTGCAGGGTCATTGCAGTTTGGCACCAGCGCCGTTGCAGGAGCTGCCAGAGTAAGGTTGTAGACAACGACGAACTGCCTTGGGGTCTCCGATTCTGGATTTTCTTGAGGTTTACCCCAGGAGCATTTTCCATGACTGGATATGGCCACAAGGCAGTGGAGGTTTTAAATCAGAGTTTTCCCTCTCCTAGATGGACTGCCTTCCCAGGCTGACGAGCTCCATCTGCCTGAGACTCATGGGGGCAGGAGCGTCAACCTTCCCGTTCAGGTTTATAACACCTGCCTACTTGAATGAGTATGGTATTATTAAAAACTGGATGTAGGATTGAGGAGCAACTGTGAAGATGGGCATTGCCTTGCAAAGGAGAAAATTGTGTTTCGGAATCCCATGATTGCCATCAAATAGGTTGCAGCGATGGCGCCGGAGCGTGCTGCACTGGTGCCGGAGCGTGCTGCACTGGTGCCGGAGCGTGCTGCACTGGTGCCGGAGCGTGCTGCACTGGTGCAGTCATGACTGCCATCCCTTTCTCCAATGGCAGTCATTTGATTATTTTATTTATTTTTATTTTATTGCATTATCTACAGGCAGTCACTGGTTAATGAACGGATTCTATTTAGACAGATGTCCACAAATTAATTTTGTTGTTAAGTTGGAAAATGCACGAAAATCACTCAATGTGGTAATAATACCTCGGCATTAATGTAACAAATAGCCTTAAAAGCACATTTTGTGAAAGGCATTTAGACAGGTAAATGGACAGGAAATGTTTAGAGCAATATGGTCTAAACGCAGGCAGGTGGGAGCAGCATAGATGGGGCATCTTGATCAGCATGGGCAAGTTTGACCGAAGGGCTTGTTTCCATGGCTCCATGCTGTAAGTTGTATCAATCACAACTGATAAGAATAAATAATTATTTAAAGTAGAGGGAGGGAGAAAACTAGTTCTGCTATTTGTATCACGGTATGACAACCTTTAAATGTAATATTGTTACAGAAGCTGGTACATATGGCGGGATGTCCATAGGCTGGATGTTCCTCATATGGGGAAAGACTGTAATTGGGAAGGAATTCTTGGTTGCCGGTACTGAGTGAAATTGGCAAACCTCACCCATTATCCAGGAAAAGTTTGTGTAAATGACCATTGAGAATGAAATTCCAGAGTTTCTTAATGAAGACTACAGATATCCCAAGCCAACAGATACCCATGTATTAGAAAGAAAGAATATAAAATGTGGAGTTAGAATGGATGACTGCATGACCAGTATGACAAGAATCTTAATTGTCTCTTAAATTCCGAATGCCATTCAATTTATTTAAATTAAAATAGAAAAGGGACCCGACAGAAATGATGGTTAATGGAATTCTGACAGATGGTTCATTAATTCAAATACTATTAACCTAAGATTTGAAAAATGCAAATAAACAACCCAGACTGTCGAAAATCTAATTTTCCTCCAAGCAATAAAATACACAGGCTTCAAGTTCAATCCGATTGCTTTACTGCAGGGTGCCTTGCCTGCCTACATTCTCCCATAATAACATACCATTGCAGCCACTTACTTCCTGATTGCTAACAGCACCACTCTGTGCACAATAATTTTTCCTTCTATTACACACACATTAGTTGAAATCGCTATTGTTTTTGCTCTACCGATAGGTGCTAAACTTTGAATGAACCTTTATACATCTTCCAGGGTTTGAGAACAATCTGTAAAGAACGTTCAACATAGTAAGATGCAAGTTTACAATTATACATGACAGACAAGTGGCTGACAGCGCGGGTTTTTTAATAATGGCTTTATAAAAATTGTTAATGTTAAATGTGTTTATTGCATCAATGGAAATGTTTGACTTTAAAGAGGACAGCCCGGTGGTGCAGCTGGCAGGGCCACTCTCGGTGGACTACATTTGCACTGACTGTTCCTGCAGGTTTATTTTCAAAATCAAGTTTACCATTTAATTTTCATACATTTTGCATTGTGATTTAGTTACATCCTTAACTAACCACCAGATGACATACCCTATTTGGGTACGTCCTTCTGGTATGGTTAGTTAATTATTTTCTTTTATTTGTTAACATCACTGCGCAGCGCAACTAGTAGAGCTGCTGCCTCACAGCGCCAGATACTCGGGTTCAGTCCTGACCTTGGATCATGTCTGTGTGGAATATGCATGTTCTCCAATGGTAATGTTGCCCTCAGGTCCCACTTAAATCTTTCCCCTCTCACCTCAAAACTATGCCCTTGTGTTTTAGACCCCTCTATCTTGGGGAAAAGGCTGTGGCTATTCACCTTATCTATGCCCTCTCATGATTCTATAAACCTCTAGGACACCCCTCAGCCTTCTATGCTTCAGGGAAAAAGCATACAGCCTATCCAGCCTCTCCTTATATGTCAAACCCTCCAGACTTCGCAAAACGTTATCAGGACGTGAAAGTGCCATGCATTGTACCAACCGCTCTCTTTTGGTTCAATGGTAGACCGACATAGAATTAGATGTTTTGCTGTAAATGGTGGCACACTACTTTTCTTACCATTGCCAAATAGGTACAATGGTGCAGTTATTAAATTGTTCCACCATTGTCCACATGCCTGATCTATTGATATGGAGACAGGGTTCAACCCTGTACCTGTAATTATGACAATATGTTATTCCCAAACAGCTTGGCCTGGATATCATTCCATATGCACAACAATGTGGTTGACAATCTAAACACTAAGTTCATTGAATGCATTTGTCCTGTTCACATTTTTAGTGCAAAGTTAGCATGTGTGGACCATTTGGGTACTTTTAAAAATCTTTGTCTCTCTCGTAATGAAAAAAATCCCTGTCAAAGGAATTATGATCCCCATTTTAAAATTAATTTGATACCTGGTTCATGATAAGATAACAGGCAAAATGAGTTTGTAGAAGATAAAACAGTAAGTAAGGCAAAGCATGGATTATTTATACATTTATGAGCTTGTTCCATTTCAAAATTAATTCCAACAAGAACAGAACAGAATTATTTTAAACTTATGTTCTCCCAGACCATCTTTAGTGACAAGGTACATTAGTTTGACAGGAGATGGTCTAACTGTAGAACAGCAGGGATGATGAATCCAAAGTTTCCCATTGAAAACCTATTTAAAATGTAAAAGCAAAGCTGAATTAGCAGATTATAATCCCCTTTACGCCACAATGAAAAGCACAATCTTGTGCATTACTCAAACACAATATTTGTATTATTCCTGGACAATTGAATCCAACCCTTGGGTTACACAAAATGCTGGAGAAACTCAGCGGGTGCAGCAGCATCTAAGGAGCGAAGGAGATAGGCGACGTTTCGTGTCGAGACCCTTCTTCAGTTCTCTGACTGATGAAGAACAATGTGCCAAAAGCCTTCTCGACCACCCCATCTACCAGTTCCTTGTTTCTACTAGGATACAGGTACAAAGTTCCCAGAAAGTGGTGACACAGGTAGACATGATGGGGGGGGGGGGGGGGGGGGGGGGGGGGGGGGGGGGGGGGGGGGGAGATGTGTAGCATGTTTGCCTTCATTGGACACTTGATATTGAGTTGGGACACCATGTTGCAGCTGTACAAGATATCGGTGAGGCCACATTTAGAGTATTGTGTGCAGTTCTGGACTGGTCATCATTAAGCTAGAAAGGCATGCAGCAAAGATTTATCAGGATGTTACTAGGACCGGAAGGCCTGATTTAAAAAATATAGACTAAGACTTTTTTCCAGGAGTGTTGGAGGCTGAGAGGTGACAATATACAACATCATGACATGCACAGATAAGATGAATGGTCATAGTCTTTTTCCCAGGGTAGGAGAGTCCAGAAATATAAAAGGGGAAAGATTTAAAAGAGACCTAATGGGCATGTTCTACAGGCAGAGGGTGGTGAACATATGAAATGAGCTGCCATAGGAAGCTACTGAAGTGGGTACAATACAGTTGTTTAAAGGACATTTTAACAGATACGTGAATAGAAAAGCTTTAGAGGGATATGGGCCAAACACAGGTAAATGGGACTAGTTCCGTTGTAAAATCTGATCATCATGTCAAGTTGAGCTGAAGGACCTATTTCTCAGCCATATGACTATGACCGTTTTGCACAAAAATATGAACAGAAAATATTTAAACGTTTCATAGAACTAGTGTGTACAGTTGATCGATGGTCGGCATGGACTTGGTGGGCTGAAGAGCCTGTATCTCTAAACTAAACTAAACACAGATGATTTCTGCACAAAATCAAAATATTCTGTTCCCTAAAATGTCAAGTTAAAAACACTCTAATATATTTCATGAAGAAAGATCAAGCAAATGAAAAAATCTAACCATCTGTCATATTAAAAACCCAGCCAAAATTGGGTCTGGTTCACTGAACTCTGAACTCTGAGCTCAGACAAACTTCCTCTGAATGCAGACGCCCAAAAATATTTGTATCAAATACATGCCGTTTCACAAAGGAAAATGGATAATTTATTGTCCCACTAGGCTTTCAAGATGGAATCACAAGCACTCAGAAAATGCATTTACATTGTGCTGTGTAATATGATGCTCTCTCCTACTCACCTGCTGTGAATCCCATGTTGCAATAGTCACACAGCAACATTTATAGTTTGACTGCTTCTAAGAATAGGAGCAAATATGGAACAAGATTTCTATAGGAACGGAATAGTTAATGTTGTGCCTCTGTCGCTTACTAATCAAATACTTCAGAGCCCCTCATAATGACATTCACATTCCCAGTGACCTTCTGAATGTCTAATGACTCGTCAAATTAGTTTTGTGGAAGCCAAAACCTTTTCTTTGTATGTGTGCAAATTGAGGACAGTACAAAGACTGATTAAAGGAGAAAAAAATATTCAACGTATAAAGGCATTTCCAAAATAATGTGCAGAGTTAAACCATGATATATTATTGAAGAGTGGAGTGATTTAAATCCTGCCTGTTTGATGTGGGCTGGGTTGAGTGATTTTGAACACCAAGGGTATATTCCCACTTTTGAATCAATCATTTCCACCTCAACATCATCGTTTTTGGTTCTAGCCGGACGATTAAGATGGGTGTGGTATTTCAAGGCACAGGTTTGTGTCTATATAATTTTAACTCACATTTTGTGATTTTTCCCAAACACTAGAGTTATGAAACGGTACATCTCTGACAGATTTGGCAGACCATCTCTGATTTTATCACTTCCGTCTGTCTGCCCTCCACAGCCTCCAACATCGTTCCCCAACCACGCACGGCCTGGTTTTACCTTCTCTCCAAAATCCATAAACAGAACTGCCTTGGCAGACCCATTGTTTCTGCCTGCTCCTGTGCCACTGAAATATGTTCCACGTACCTAAACTGGTCCAATGCCTCCCGACCTATGTCCAAAAGGTTCTGTACCATCTCATAACTCTAATTTCCCTCTCCCCTGACTCTCAGTATGAAGAAGGTTCTCGACCCGTAATGTCACCTATTCCTTTTCTCCAGAGGTGCTGGCTGACCCTCTGAGTTGCTCCAGCATTTTGTGTCTCTCTTTGGCATCTGCAGTTCCTTCCTTTACTTAAATCATATGTTGATATGTCTCCTACTATTCTACAAATAGTATGTTTGGTCTCCACTCCTGTGCATGGCTGCCTAATCTTGGTTGATATCTCATTCCACTTCTAGGGGAATATTGCACAATTTGCCTTTTTTTAATCCTTCGATGCTTACATTGAATATATGCTGGATGAGATACATCAGCACCTAGCACCAGAAATTGAGGCACTGCTGCTGCCCAGGCTGACAGTTCTGAGAAATGTATTTGTCAGGGTGATGCTGAAGTGGGAAAACTGACTTAAGGTAAAATCAAGGAACTGCAGATGCTGTTTTACATAAAAGAACACAAAGTGCTGGAGTAACTCAGTGGGTTAGGCAGCATCTCTGGAGAACATGGGCAGTTCAGTTTAGTTTAGAGATACAGCACAGAAAGAGGCCCTTTGGCCCACCGTGTCTGCGCCGACCAGCGATCCTCACGCATTTACGTTATCCTACACACACACACACACTAGGGACAATTTACAATGATACCAAGCCAATTAACCTACAAACATGTACATCCTTGGTGTCTGGGAGAAAACCAAAGATCCTAGAGAAAACCCATGTGGGTCACAGGGAGAACCTACAAACGTGCAGACAAGCATTCGTAGTTAGGATTGAATCTGCGTCTCAGGCACTGTAAGACAGCAACTCTACCACTGCGCCACTGTGGTGCCCCCCAGGTGATGTTTCTGGTTAGGACATTAACCATGAAGAAGGTTGTGTCTGAAGAAGGTTCCCAACCCAAAATGCCATCTATCCATGTTCTCCAGAGAATCCACCAGACCCGTTGAGTTACTCCAGCACTTGGTGCCCTTTGAGGTAGAATACTCTTCACCATCCTGCCTGTTTCAAACACAACATCTCATGAAAGAATGACTGTAAGACAGACCTTGTGAAACCCAAGTATTGCTTTCATATTAGCACTCCATGTTAAATGAAATAGAACTAATTTACTCAAGCCCAGGCATCCACGAGGCACTGAAGGGTTTCACCATGGCAATTTGTAACTTTGTATCCAGCATATCTTACACGTTAGTCTTTCACTCTTTCTCTTATTCTTACACTTCAGTTTCAGTGGGGGTGGGAGATTGCAACCTTCACGTGGTCTGCCCTGTTTTGACGAATGCAATCAACCTAGTCTGCACAATCAAGTAAGATCAAATAGAACACGTAGTCCTACAACTTTAGACTGTGCACGCCATATGCAAGAAGAAAAAGAAGTTTCAGTGAAGTCTTTCCTCTGACTGGACAGCACGCGTCAAAAAATGTTTTCACTGTACCTCGGAACCCGCGACAATCATTAACTAAACTAAACTAAACTAAACTGTCTACAGGATGATGGAACAACCCTGACTCAATGAAGAGTGCAGCAGAGCAGGCCAGGAGCAGCCCCCTGATGTAGCTCAAAGGAAATATGTCAGCTTGATGAAGCTCTAACATCAGGCAACATAAACACTAAACACTAAACATCTTGAGCTGTGACCTATTAATCGGATCATAAGTCTTGCTGCACCCACTCACTAATGGGGATGGATAATTGAACAACTGAAAGGAAGGAGCTCAATTAATATTGTCTTCCTCGGATGTGATAGAATCTTAGATGTGAATGAGGAAGAGAAGACTAAATCTCTTTTGCAACCAGATTGGTGTGGATGGTCCATCTTGGCCTTTTTTCTGAGGCTCCTATCATCATTGAAGCCGATTTTTCAATAACGAGGTACATTAAAAAGTAGATTAGTACACTACTGCACAACAAAAAGATTTGAGAACACTTCAGCTGTATGGCTGGAGATTTGTACTTGGGGTAAGTGAAGCCTCTTACCAAACTATTCCAGTGCAGCCACTACACTGGCATATTTGCAACATGGAAAATTACACTGGCATATCACTGGCATATCCTCCTCATCAAAATTATAATGGCATATCCTCCTCATCAAATGTGATAAGTTAATTTTAGTCAGTCACTGCTCCTTAAGTAGCTCTCAATCATCTAGAGAGTGGGGGAAGGTGTCATTGAATGCTTATCACATACCATTTACTTTTCACTGATGCTCTGAATGTGTTTTGGCAGAACCACCTGATGCTCCAACTTGTGACCAAATGAATTTCATCGGTGAGTTGGGAGTGGCTACGTTTTACATCGAGCAACACTTGACTGAATGTGGTACCAAGGTAACCTGGTAAAAATGTGGTATCTAGGTTACCTGGTAAAAATGTGGTAGCTGCTGTAGGTTACCTGGTTTAAGGGAATCAAAGGGGAAATGGGCCACTTGCAAGGTCTTGCCAAGCACAAAAGAAAATGACCCGATCCGAAATGTCACCTATCCACTTTCTCCAGAGAAGCTGCCTGACCCGCTGAGCTCCTCCAGAATTTTGTGTCTATGTTTGGTGTAAACCAGCATCTGCAGTTACTTTTTAATTCAAAAACAAAATGTTTGTGTCTAGAGAATGCCAAAAGCCATGCTGGTGTGTTGGGATGTTGTTTTCTTTCAATGTGATCATATATACAAATCTTTCTTGCCAAGAAACTTGGCCACGGTGGCGCAGCGGTAAAGTCGCTGCCTTACAGCGCTTGCAGCACCAGAGACCCGGGTTCAATCCCAGCTACGGGCGCTGTCTGCATGGAGTTTGTACATGCTCCCCGTGACCGCGTGGGGTTTCTCTGAGATCTTCGATTTCCTCCCACACTCCAAAGACTTGCAGGTGTGTAGGTTAATTGGCTTGGTGTATGTGTAAAAAAGTGTCCCTATTGTGTGTAGGATAGTGTTAATGTGCATGGATCACTGGTCAGTGGGGACTCGGTGGGCTGAAGGGCCTGTTTCCACGCTGTATCTCAAAACTAAACTAAACTACAAAGGTGATGGATGAGGTATGAACAGTTGCAGCACCATTCCATGCCTCCACCCAAGGGAATGTAAGACAACCTCAATCCAGGATCTCTCTCTTCAAGAACACAATCCATCACTTTGCAAAACTCTCAATCCATTTACTCCCTTCTTTCATATCCAAGAAATTCAGCCTCAGGCACGTGTTTTTTGTAAATAATTTTGATTGCAACACCTCAAACACAAAATAACTTAAATCAAATTATCAAATAACTCAAACTCAAATTATATTTGCTTCACTTGTTGGTCACACCACATAGATCAGTGCTGGAAATATAGATCTCTGGCCTGAAAGTTAATCCTATTGAATGATATAACACAATAATTTCATGTTGTTAAAATTCTTTCATGCCTTCTATTCTCACAAATGACATTGTCCAAGAGCTGCAACCAGTGAAACAATTGATAATGATTTGTTTGAGTCAATAGCCAAGGTTTTCAATATTTTGTTTAGCTAATTAAAAAATTCTTAGTTTGACCTTTCTTGAGAAATATGTAGGTAATGTTGTTTCAAGTCGGCAGAAATGTCATTTAATCCTTTAATGACACCAAACACTGGAACTAATTGAACCTGAACTGTCTTAATCCAAGTTGCTGTGGAAACAGTAATGAGTGCTTGATAGCACATGGGCTAAACTTCTGTGGCTGCTGTTGTACATCTGTAGCAAAACACATTTCAAAAGTGTATTAGGCAATGACATCACTCTCATATCGTAAGAGTCAAATAAATTGTTGGCAAGATTTTATTAGTTTGTTTGATGAGGTTGCTTTAGAAACTCAAATTTGTTCTTGTTATTCATGCCATTTCATAACACAGCCTCTCTATTTAATTACTAATATGCTCATTATTTCACATTGCATATATATATATATATATATATATATGTATATTGTGTGGATATATATATATATATATATATATATGTATTTTGTGTGGGTTTATCTCTTTTAGTGCTGTTGCGATAGTGTAATAAACACAACACATTCTTCATATAAAGGGGGGAGAATCTCCTTGCCATTTTTAAGCACTGATGATGTATAAATGTCACAGGCTGATTTCTAGAGGCAGGAAATTCTGATAGTAGACATTTCACCAACTGTGTATTCTAAGAAATGCTACCTACATGTTTCCCGTGTGTTTGTTTTGTTAAAGGTTACACATGCTTTCATGGTGTACATCTCTTGTTGTCACTTTCAGTTATTTTAACAGTGTAATGCGCTGAAGGATAAAACCCAACCAGGCAACAATGTCTACATCGCCTATGTGTGCAATAGTTTATTTTCAGAGGTTTAACAACAGTGTAATTCTTCTTTGGGGAAAATTGGCAAGAAATGAATGCTTGATAGCATTCCATTTATGATGGAGATTTACAGTAGTTTGGCACCAAGCGGCATTATCATCAAATAATATACTTATTAAAACTCTGATCTTGTATGTGTGTGTATATGTGTGTGTGTACATGTGGTTGTCTTTACATCTTCGCAAAAACACTACGTGGTAACGATTACATTTTTACATATTCTGATTCACATTTTCTCCCTTCTAGGCAGAGTTCACCTCCACTGAACATTTTATACTTTATTTCTCGACATTACTGATTAAAGTTTATAAAAATCAAAAGACTTTAAATTTAAAAAGATCAGCTTCAACTGATGACTTCACAATGGCTCAGCTATCAGTGATCAACTTCACTGAAGATTTAATCCTATATTTCACGTTATTCGCAATTAAAGTTTTAAAAATGCCAACTTTCACAAGATTTTTCCTGTTAAAATCATTCCTGCCAGCTTCCGACACACTTTGATACAATATTGCGACACAGGAACACTCTGAACTTTTCTTCTCAAAGGAGGGCAGGGCGAATTGTTATTGCAACACGCAGGGCAAGTGCAATTGGAATTTTTTTAAAGCCGAGGGAGGCAGGCGAGTGCTGGAATCTTACGATCGGGAACAGCTTGAGTTGGAGGACCATGCCTCCTGTGGGGGCTATGGGTAGGGAACTGGTGCGTTGGAGGAGCAGACCCAACGGGTCTGCACTTGGTCTAGTACTTATTAAAAATCTGATCTTGTTAGTGTGTATATGTGTGTGTATATGCGGTTGTCTTTACATATTTGCAAAAATACTACGCTTAGATTTTTACATATTCCGATTGTCATTTTTCCCGTCGAGGCCGGGATCACCTTATCTGAACATTTCATGCTTTATTTCTCGACGTATTCTCGACTCATCACTGATTAAAAGTCTAAAAAAGCCAAAGGACTGAAATTAAAACCACCAGCTTCAAATGATGATGTCACAATGGCTCAGCTTGCAGAGACCAGCCTCAATGAAAATGTCATCCTATATTTGACACTATTTGCAATTAAAGCTTTAAAAATGCCAACTTTCACAAGATTTTTACATATTCTGATTCACATTTTCCACCTCGAGGCAGAGAGCACTTTCACTGAACATTTTATGCTTTATTTCTCGACAATACTGATTAAAGTTTAAAAAAGTCAAAATACCTTTAATTTCAAACCAAACAGCTTCAACTGATGATATCACAATGGCTTATGTTTGGGAATGACTTGAGTTGGAGGACCACGCCTCCCGTGGGGGCTACGTGTAGGGAACGGTGCATTGGGGGAGCAGACCCAACGGGTCTGCACTTGATCTAGTAAGATACAAAAATGGCAAATTAATTGGTTCAGACACAATTAAGCATATGCTTAATGATTTGTGACTGGAACTGATACCTATGGTATCCTTTGGGGGTTATGCCAAGGAATAGCATATAGAGTTTATGGCAAGAACTTTAACAGCAGTAAAGTGCAGAGGGATCTCCGCAGAAAGAGTGATTATGGTTGCCACCATTCGTCAGGGCATTGAGTAAAAGAGTCAGGAAGTCATATTGCAGCCTAATAGGACTTTATTACTCTTTCTTCAGAATATGTGCTGTTCTGATCACCCATTTTAGGAAGCATGCGGAGGGTTTGGAGCGAAGGTCGAACAGGTTTAGTAGAATACTGCCTAGATTAGAGGGTATTAGCTACAGTATTAGGTTTGACAAATTTGAGAGTGATGGGTGCCCAGAACGCACTGGCAGATGTGCTGGGGGAGGCAGATGATTGCGTCAATTGAGAAGTTTTAAGATGGGCACATGGATATTCAGGGAATGGTGGGTTACGGATAATGCACAGGCAGATTAGATTAGTTTAATAATATCACGTTCGGCATGAACATTGTGGGCCGAAGGGTTAGCTCCTGCTCTGTACTGTTTTATGTTCTATGTTTTAATTAACTTGCCAGCCCTGCTCTGCTCTGCTAGTGTAGACCAGAATGTAAAATGTAATGGCATGAACAGCCAATTCCATCCTGTCCAGCCACAGCCTTTGCAATGTTTTGCCGTCGTGCTGATATTAGAATCATGACTAAGGATGTAGCTGGAACCCCTTGGTGAAGTAATGTTTACACATTTACAATAACCAACTGCATAATCTTGTGATGAGAGTACTTGTATCAAAATCTTTTTAACAACTTGATATCCGGGTTGGACCCGACAATGTAGTTCCCTTATGTTACAGCTGTAATTTCTCTATAACTGAACTATTGTCAAAATCACTTAAAATGAACTGGAATGTCAGTAATTTGTATCGTATCAAATGTATCATTAATATTTAACAAACATTTCTGATCCCCTCAATAGAGATGTACTGCTTTTTTGGATGCTATCCATGCATACGGCAGTGAACACCCTCATGGCTAAATGTGACAACCTGAGGCATGTTAATCCATTGAAAATATGTAAGTCAATAATCATTTTACTGTGCAAAGACCAGTCTCCTGAACCACAGTTTAAAACAGCAAGTTCTTGCTTTTTGGCATAACTGTATACCGTTGTGCCATAATGCCTGATGAAGCAGGCAACATGGATGCTTGGCCAGTCCGATAGTATGAATCCAAACGAGGTCTCGCTGACTGTTTTAAGACCCAGCTAATGAGGAAGACATAAAGTCCATTCCTCCTATTGAAGCGAGAATGTATTTCTCCACACTGTTGTGTCACATATTTTTGCAAACAGCGAAACATGCATAAACATGACGAACATTTGATGAAGTATTGAATCATGCTTTCATCATACTTTGAGATCCAACACTTATTCTGTGTTATCATCAATCTAAAATGGACGATACACCAGTGGCAAGGAGATTAATTACAGGATATTCTTCCTAATTCCCATGAGACTAACATATGTCACCATTGTAGAGTAGCAACTTAAATTTGTGCATGAAGAATATGTATATTCACTCAAAACCTTACTCAACGGTGCATTTAGTGTATATATTTAGTTGATACTAACAACTGAAGAATTGGTGACTCATGCAATCTCCACTACCTTTGAGTAGGTGATGGTATTTGGAACTTCTCATCTTAGAGTTCTAAACATCAGTTCATAATAACTGAATTCAACTGACCACACTACTGTAGCGAGTTTCAAGTTCAATGAGTTATTGTTATGTTCAGCAATGCTGAATACTGTTACTTCATCATTGTGACTGAAGTAGCCTCAGCTGACAATAGCACAAGGTTGTTAGCAACGCTCTAATTGCTACTTACACAACATCAGTTCCTTGATTTGCTCAGCTGCAACACAGCTGCTATATTGCCAATTACTCTTAACGAAAATAACTCAGTTTTGTAACAGATTGCTATAACACCAATCTCTTGCCACAAGGTGGAGACAAGGCTAATAATAATTAAAGGTAAATTCCAATGACCAACAAACAGTTTATCCCATACTGGAAAGCTTTACTGTTATAGTAGTTATATTGTCTTTGATAACCTTTGTAATGGGATTTGTATAACATGTATCTCTTACCTTATGAATCTGTTGAAGTCAGGAATAAGTTTTTACATTCGGAAAGTTCATATGCCTGATACGCTCCATTTTTCATAATAACATGACAATCCTGCCTTATTGCATGGGGGGTTTGCATGAGAACTTCTGCTCAATTTTGAAACCCTGGCCATAATCCAACTTACTTGGAATGCTCCGGCTGTGCCTCAACCAAATATTTTTACCCTTTGTGTGTCGTACAAACAAATGTAAATATTACAACTTGTGAACGGTGCACTACCCAATTTTTGGAAGTGCTAGACCCATATGTTGAGAATGATTGGAAGGTGCATGGTATTTCTGAGCAATCATGCTGCCCCCAGCTCCAGTGAACCGCTACTGCTGATGAGCACCTGGGGTGTGTTCTGAACGATGACTTTTGCCCGTTGTTGGCCGAATTAATTCATCTGCCAGGCTTCTTCATCTGTAGAATAGACCTACCTGAATAACCGATTCAGCGGCTGGCTCTCACATCCCCCTGTTAGTGTTTGTTCACTGCCGGCACATATGTGCTTGAGTCTGTTCTGTTGACATCTTAAGAGCCCGGAGTCATCTTGACCTTTTGCTCTTCCCTCCTCGGAGAGGGTGATTTGTAGGCAACTCTAACAGGCGCTGCCGCAGGCCGCAGGATACAAATACTGATACGAACCCATTGGCCTTAACCCAATAGAATATTTTACTGGGATGGCAACTTATTGTCAGGAAAGGGACCTCTGACACGTGCCCTTCATCCCTTTGGGTATGCCCCACGGCCATACCCTGAGACTACATTTTACACATGAAGCAGCCCTGTCAGGCGCTGCAGGCGCGGCCTGTCCCATAGGCCCGTACATTTTACACATGAAGCAGCCCTGTCAGGCGCTGCTGGCGCGGCCTGTCCCATAGGCCCGCGTTATTGCTGTGTAAGCTCACTAAATCAACATTTAGTGTACAGCTTTACCTGTGCAGGGTAAAAATAAATCATACAACCTGTGCTTAATCAATTATAACATTGTCAGAACATATAACAATAACTTTTTACTTTGCCTTTAGCTTTTACTTAAAGAAAAAACACTATAAAATACATACTTTTATTATAAGGAGAAACCCTTTATAGCCCAACTTACCCGAGTCCAAATAGGGCTGAATGAGTCCCAGTAATTTCTTGACTGGGGACCGACGTCAGTGAGCCACTGACCCCACTGTCAGTGACTCCAGCATTGCTTCCTTGCTGTTCCAACGGCATCCCACAGGCTGGGAGCTGCTGATCCCACTGTCAGCGACTCTGTTTGAATTCCTTCCCATTTTTACGGCATCCCTGCTGGCTGCGGAGCCGCTGACCCCCTCCCCCCCGCCAGCGACTCTGCTTAAATTTCCTGCCGTTTCTACAGCATCCTTGCAGGCTGGGGAGCCGCTGACCCCCCTGTCAGCGACTCTGCTTAAATTTTTTGCTGTTTTTGCGGCATCCCTGCAAGCTGGGGAGCCGCTAACTGCACTGTTAGCGGCTCCTTATCTCGCAATCCGATCAATTTTGCCGGTTTCTCCGCATTTACGGTCGGACTGGAATTTCCCCACAGTCCATAACCGGCAACTTGTCGTGTTGTGAAAGTGGCAGGAAGAACCTCTGTAAAAAGAGACTCCTGCCTAAAAACCCCAGGTAAGTAAAAAAACCAAACTTACCTTTTAAGTTTAACTTACTACCGACAGGAGCTCTGTCCTGCCAGACTGGTGCTTGCACCAATGCGGCTGACGTAATGCTGCTCATGTGGCCTGGCGGGCCTTCTTCACGGAATCTCTCACAAGTAAAATTAAAGCTGTGTGCATTCAGTCTACTTGTGGATGTTGAGCCCACATCTGCAGTAGCTGTTTCCAAGGGACAGTAAAGAGTAGATATGAGAGAGGGAGAAAAAGATATGCAAACATTCCCAAGCAATTGGTTTGAAAGCATGAAGAGAAAACATTGAAAGAAATGCTTAGCATTTGATAAATGATTAGAAATGGAGTTCACCAAGTTCATCTCAACTGAAGAAGGGTCTCGACACAAAACATCACCCATTCCTTCCCTCCAGAGATGCTGCCTGTCCCGCTGAGTTACTCCAGCATTTTGTGTCTACCGTCAGCTCAACTGATCCAAGCAATGGATACAGGACAGGTGATTGGCTTACATTTACCAGATTTGTGTTCTTCACAAAGTTAAATCAGTCAGACACGAGAAGCACTAACTGCCCATAATTGAAGGAAGTGGGGTCAGTAGAATGATTAAAATATAAAATATAAGAAACCCACCTTCAGCAAGGCCGTTTTGAATGCCAAGTAAGCTATTTCCGTAAGTACACCCACCATTCGAATATTTGTATGAGGCTTCACATCTCAGGGCCATTTTAAATTTGATGGCTGCAGACCACATTTTCCATGGTTAGGGAATCCTGTGCAGGAATAATACCTGCGGTTGACCAGGTAGGGAGTGCAGCTGTTTCATGACTCCTGTAGCACAGGTTCAATCCTGACCTCTGGTGCTGCCCGTGTGGAGTTTACACGTTTTCCCTGGGGTGCTCCAGGTTCCTCCCACATCCCAAAGACTGTCTGGCTTCTGTGAATTGTCCCTAGTGTTGGTGGATGATAGGTTAATGGAACATAAAGGAGTCAAACAGCACAAAACAGGCCATTCAGCCCAACTTGCCCATGCCGACCAAGATGCTCCATCTACTCTCGTCCCAACTGCCTGCGTTTGGCCCATATCCCCCCAAACCTTCCCGATCCAGGTACCTGACTAATTGTCTTTTCAATATTGTTCTCGTACCAGCCTCAACTACCTCCACATCTCCACCACCCTTTGTGTAAAAAAGTTACCGTGCAGATTCATATTAAATCTTCCTCCCCCCTCACCTTACACCTATGGTTCTCAATTCCCCTACTCTGGGGAAAAGACTCTGTACATTCACCCTATCGATTCATCTCATGATCTTATATACCTCCATAAGATCACCCCTCATCCTCCTGCACTCCAAGGGATAACGTTCTGACCTACCCAAACTCACCCTCAAGTCCTGGCAAAATCCTCATAAATCTCTGTACTCTTTCCAGCTTAACATCATCCTTCCTACAGCATGGTGACCAAAACAGAGCACAATACATCAAATGCAGCCTCACCAATGTCTTCTACAACTGTATAACAGCATCCCAACTGCTAAATAGACAAAAAGTGCTGGAGAAACTCAGCGGGTGAGGCAGCATCTATGGAGCGAAGGAAATAGGCGACATTTCGGGTCGAGACCCTTCTTCAGACTGATGTAGGTGGGGCGGGAAGAAGAAAGGAAGAGGCAGAGACAGTGGGCTGTGGGAGAGGTGGGAAGGACAGGGGAAAGAAAGAGAAATTTCTCTTGTTACCTAAGAAAGGTCTACCTAAAATTGGAGAAGTCAATGTTCATACCGCTGGGTTGTAAACTATCCAAGCGAAATATCAGGTGCTGCTCTTCCAATTTACAGTGGGCCTCACTCTGGCCATGGAGGAGGCCCAGGACAGAAAGGTCGGATTCGGAATGGGAGGGGGAGTTGAAGTGCTGAGCCACCGGGAGATCAGGTTAGTTAAATGCTCTGACTGATGAAGACGAATGTACCAAAAGCCTCTTGTAGCAATGTTACAAATTTTGAGATTTTAAAAATCTAGTCTGCAATTTATCCCATCAGATAAAGCATAAAAATAAGTTTAATTTGACACCCAATTCACTTTCATATCTTCAGTATTAAAAAAGGTATAGCCATTTTCATACTCAGAAATTAGAATCTTGTTCCCTATTGCTTTTCCATTGACTTAACTCAAAAGCTGTGATCAAGGACAGTCAAAAACCCATAACTTTCTTAAGAATTAAGAGAACTGAATAACATTTCCAGTTATTATAGATTGAAGCATTCTGAAACAATTTGAAACAATCTTACTTGGATGTCCTGAAATTAAAGCATATAATTAGTTAGTTACCTAATTGTAGCTAATTACCAAATTCAATTACTAGATCTCAACATCTATCCATTTCTTAGGAAAAAGGTTAACATTTTTAAATAGCCTAAGTGTCCAACTAACATCCACACAAGAATTCACAATATAACACGATTTTTAAATGTCATTGTCATGAATTTATATGCCAAATGGAAGGAATTTAGTGTTTAATTCCCTTAAATTAATGGCCATTTAAATCATCTTGCGAGTGAGATTTTGTGGAACGCGATCGTTTGGAACGTTGTGGTGAATTTGAACCCCATATCGGCAGGAAAAACACTGCCGCTTCGTATGGGGCCATAATCACATTTTCGCCAATGAAATTTGGATTAAAGTAAACTGTAAGAAGAAAGTTTATATGTAAAATACACAACTTACCTTATGTTTTGACCCCTATGTGAGTTCCGTCCCGTTGTAGGCATTGATGGCGTTAGAAGTAGCTTTTTTATTTTACTCCAGGGATTAAATTGTCCCGCGATTTTAAAAAAAAAATCCGAGAACACAAAGCGGATCGATTATTCTTCAGCAGCTGAGAAAGCTCAGAACAGCCTGAGAAAGATCGACTCCGACATGCAGGAAAAAACAGTATTTTAATCCCGTCACCCCGTCAAAGGTGCCAAAGTCACGCACATGGCCAGTGGCAGCACTGCAGCGCCTCTGAAGGTAAGTGTTGTAACATACCTACTTCTTGACCAACCTACCTGTGATGCTTCTTCCAGGGAACTGTGTACCATGTAGTTCTAGATCCCTCTGCATTACAACACTCACCAGGACCCTGTCATTCACTGGTTTAACTTCCCAAAATCCAACACCTAGCATTTATCTGCATTAAACTTAGCCCACTTGCCCAGCTGATCTAGATCTTGCTGTAATTTTTGATAATAATCTTCGCTGTCTATCAAACCACCCACTGCAAACTAGCTAATCACAGTAATTTATGAATCATCTATTCCGAGAATAGATAGTCTTTTATGTCGCAAGGAAATACAGGACTCATGGCCAATAAATTGGTCTGCATTGTTATTCTTTTTTATTAGAATATTTTTTAAAGGGATTGTATTAGCAATGTTACAAAATTTTGAGATTTTAAAAATCAAGTCTGCAATTTATCCCATCAGATAAAGCATAAAAAGAAGTTTAATTTGACACCTAATTCACTTTCATATCTTCAGTATTAAAAATGTTATGGCCATTTTCATACTTGGAAATTAGCAACTTGTTTCCTATTGCTTTTCTATTGACTTAACACAAAAGTTGTGATCGAGGACAGATATGAAACAATCTTACTTGGATGACATGAAATTAAAGTATATAATTAGTTAGTTACCCAATTGTAGCTAATTACAAAATTCAATTACTAGATCTAAACATCTATCCATTTCTTAAGAAAAGAATTAAAGCCTAAGTGTCCAATTTAACATTCACACAATAATTCACAATTTAACAGGATTTTTAAATCTAATTGTCATTAATTTATAGGCCAAATTGAAGGAATTTAATGTTTAGTGCCCATAAATGAATGGGCATTTTAAACAGCTTGCGAGTGGGATTTTCTGGAACGCGATGGATTAGAACGTTGCGGTTGCGGTGAATTTAAACCCATATCGGCAGGAAAAATTCTGCCGGTTCGTATGGGGAATAAATCACCGTTTCGCAACATTAAATGTTGATTAAGGTCATCTAAAAAAGCAGGTTTATATGTAAAAATAAACAGCTTTCACTTACCTGTCCCCTACGTAAAATCCGTCCCCGTTGTTGGCGTTCACGACATTAGGAGCTAATTTTTATTTTACTCCAGCGCTGTAAGAGTCGGGCTAGTTATAAATAAAAATTAACTTACCGGCAGTCGGAACGAATCTCCAGAAATAGATCCCACTCCGACAAAAGAAAGCTCCAGATGGCAAGGGAAAACCTGCATTTTAACCCCGCGCGCCCCCCCCCACCCTTAAAGGCGCCAAAGTCGCGCACACGGCCAGTGGCAGAACTGCAGCACCGCTTAAGGTAAGTTTTGTAACATACCTAATTGTATGAACAACCGTTATTTCATTGTATTAACTTTCCCAATGATTCATTTACAAAACAAAAACAGTTCAGCTCTATTTTTCAGGTCAGTAGTTAAAATGAGACACAGATAACATTTGTGAAACATACACAACAAAAAAATAATTTGTAGGAAGGAACTGCAGATGCTGGTTTATACCGAAGATAGCACAAAGTTCTGCGGTAACTCAGCGGGTCAGGCAGCATCTCTGGAGAAAAGGAACAGGTGACCTTTCAGGTCGCAACCCTTCTTCAGACTGTAGTTCTTCATACAATCAGAGTCTGAAGAAGGGTTCTGATCCAAAACGTCACCTGTTTCTTTTCTCCAGAGATGCTGCCTAATCTGCTGAGATATACACAAAATGCTGGTGTATCTCCAACAAAAAATATTCTGGTTCTGTGCCATGATATCATTGTTAAAATATGACTGGCATCTTACAACAGTGGTGACATCAACTAGTATTGGCAGTCAATCAGTGAGCAGAATCCTCACAATTACTAAACCAGAATGTGAAAAGCACTTTATTATATTGTATAAAAGTAAAATATTGATTGTGAAAGTAAACATTAAATTAAAGTAGGTATTGGAATATTATAAACATAACATTATAAGATATTTTTATTTTTCTCAATCTATTTCAAGACCAGGGCATTTGGGTATGTGGCTTGAATATGCAGAACAATATATAAACAAAACATTATCTGATGCCCTTTATTTCATTTTCTTTCCTGTATTTGTCACCCACTCCACTCATCTTGCCAGGCTTTGTCCCAGCTCACTTTTACAGCTTTCTCTCACTCCTAATCAGTCTGAAGAAGGGTCCCCACCCAAAATATCACCTATCCATTCCCTCCATAGATGCTGCCTGACCTGCTGAGTTAATGGTTCAATGCTTCTTTATTGGCACATGAACTGACATACAGTGAAATTATTTTTGTGCATACAATTCAGTAAAGTAGTGCAATACCCAAACCCAATCTCCAATTAGTACAAAGCGTATAAAAATAGTCCACTGAGACATCATGCAAGAGTCACCTGGCTTTGGTGCCATTTCCAGTGTTTGTGTTTTGCTCAAGATTCCAGCATCTGCAATTCCTTGTTTCCCTGTGTAAAATTAGTTTGCAGGGCCTGTTCAGTTATAGTTATATGATATAACTTATATCTTAATTAAGTTGCATTCATTTCATTTTAAGTAGCTTTTACAGTAAGAAAACTTCAATTTTTCGAGTATCCCTCAAACACTCATTTGGTGTTGATTGCATCTGCAACTACAAAGATATTACTGAGACCGAATTATCAATTTCCATCTTTAAATGCACTTATGCAGGCACTCGAAGTTGATATCAATATTAGAAACATTGCAGTGCCAAATTCTGGGCCAATATCTGTGTTTTTCTCAACTGACCTCAGGCCATTCATATTTTGTAAGGTATAACCATTTCTGGGCATGTTACTTAAAATATAAGGGTACATTCATCATGCTTTAATACTGCTGTCAGGACCCAGCATATAGCCACTGCATATCAGAATAATGCACAATATTTTCCAGGACTCAGTAACTGTGGGCATTTTGTTTCCATGGACATTACTTACACATGATATGATAACATAGTGTATCTGTCTATTATTTTGAATACTCTCCTACAACCTGTATATCTTCATATTAATACAGTCATGCACCATGATTAAGGTTTGAACATTTGGCTACGAAACACACACAATTACATTGTCAATCCAACTAAGCAGGTTGCTGGGTATGGTGTTTGGTTAAAGTATCATTTGATATGATGACTTGGGCAAACAATATGCTCATTCCCAACAACAGCATCTCATATTTTGCTTGGGCAGCCTACAGCCCAGTGGTATGAATATTGATTTCTCTCACTTCAGGTAGCCCCGGCAATCCCTCTCTCTCTCTCTCTCTCTCTCTCCATCTCTCTATACCTCCCCCACCCAAGTTGCACGAGCTTCTCATTTTCACCCTACAAACAGCTTGCAATGGCCTGTTTCCTTTATCATCGTTACTTTTTTTGCATATCTTTCATTCATTGTTCTTTTTCTCTCCACATCATTATCTATATCTCTTGTTTCCCATATCCTTAACCAGTCTGAAGAAGGGCCTTGACCTGAAGGGTCACCCATTCCTTCTCTCCAGAGGTGCTGCCTGTCCTGCTGAGTTTTGTGCCTATCTTCAATTTAAACCAGCATCTGCAGTTCCTTCTTACCCAATAATGAATACTCTGCACAAAGGTTTAGTTGAAATACTTCATTTTAATAGCCATGCATTAATATGAATACCTGAATCCCTGTCATCCAAACACTGTTGTGGGAAGAAATTACCAGGTGGATAGAGGAAGCTATTCAAAGATGTTTTATAAATCTCCTTGGAAAAAAAGTATCATCCTTGGCCCATATCTGTTCAAAGTAACACAAGTAGATAGAGTGAAAAAGAAGGCATATGAAATGCTGACCTTCATTGGTCATAGCATTGAGTACAAGATTCAGGAATGGAATTATGATGTCGCTTTATAGGACGTTGGTTGGGCAACATTTAGAATATTGTGTGCACTTCCTTTGCAGGAAGGATGTTGGGACTTGGAGAGGTACATCAGAGCTTTACCAGAATGCTGCTTGAATAAGAGGATATTAGCTATAAGGAGAGGCTGGACAGACTTGGATTGTTTTCTCTTGAACACCTGAGGAGAGATCTGAGAGAAGTATATGAAGTTACTAGACTAAGCAGGACCCGTTCGGTCCCATGTTCACACGGGAGGGCTGGTCCCCCAACGTAATATTCCACCTCTCCACCAATTCCAATATTGGTGGCCAGTGGGGGGGCTTTCTGGTGCACTGGTATGGGTTCTTGGGGTGGCAGCTCAGTCCCTCAAGCCTGATGTGCTGGCAGCTCACTCACGGCTGGTGGGCTGGCAGTTGACTCATGGCTATTCCTTGAAATACCATTTCAAGCAGGGTGCAAGGCCACCAAATTCAAATCCATTTTCCTACCATTTCAAGTAGGGTGCAAGGCCACCAAATTCAAGTGCAGTTTCTTACCACTTCGGGCAGGGTGCAATGCCACCAAATTCAAGTGCAGTTTCATACCACTTTCAGCAGGGTGCAAGGCCACCGATTTCAAGTGCAATTTCCAACCACTTCAAGCAGGGTGCAAGGCCACCAAATTCTAGTGCAGTTTCATACCATTTCAAGAAGGGTGCAAGGCCACCAAATTCAAATGCAGTTTCATACCAGTTCATGCAGGGTGCAAGGCCACCACATTCAAATGCAGTTTCATACCATTTCGAGCAGGGTGAAACCACCATAAAACCACATAAAATATCAAACTCACAGTTCAAATGACCTCTCCCTTCCCCATCATGCAAAGACTGAGCCACACCCACACTTCCAGGTTTTATAACCCCTCCCCCTCCCACCGGAAAAGACGTGGCCTTCATGCCGTGATTGACAGGGGAGAGATTCTCAACTTTTTAAACACGAATAACACCTTTATTTTTCATTGATGGGAAGAATCCTCTGCACCTGCTGAGCGGAGGGGGACTGAGTAAGATGGCCAAAAATCACAGCCGTAAGTGGTAGCGTTTTATCTAAAATCAATATACAGTGCAAACAGGAAGTTAGCCAAAGCACCCAAGCCACCATTCACAGTAGTGCCTTTTCACTTCGAGCACCCAAGCCACCATTTGCAGTAGTGCCTTTTCACTTCAAGCCAAAGCACACAAGCCACCATTTGCAATAGTGCCTTTTCACTTCAACCCAAACCCCCCAAACAAACATTTGTTGGCAGTGCCTTTTTACTTCAAACCAACCATATTTTCATTTTCAAACCACATTAAGGGCACTCACAGTAGAGTAGACATGTGTTCCATAGTGGAAATGTTGGAGACGTTGCATTTGGAAAGAATCAGATTTGTCCTAATGGACAAATACAAACTCTTTGAACAGATATGGTCTCCATATACCGAATATTTGAAGGGGTAGCTGTTCTTGGCATCACAACTCAATGGGTACCCGGCAGGATTAGATGAAAATAACTCTCTGTTTTTCTTTTTGATTTGTATACATGTCTCCATTGATATCGCTATTTGCAATTGTGTTATTCACTATTAAGATGTATACTATAATCTCTCTTTTTTTAATATAATACTTTATTTTAATTAAATACAAGAATATATACATATATATTTTTTTTTCTCCTCTCTTTTTTCTTTCTCTTTCTTTATAATCAAAATTATTATTTAATCACCATTCTTATTGATTAAAATCTATTCTTTTCTTTTTCTACTTTAAAAAAAAAATAGAAGTTTATAAGAACTATTCATAACATTCGTATACTTATTGAAATAAGTTGGTTGTGTATTGGAAAAGTTGTTATACCGTTGTTATGATGGATTCCTTTGAATAAAAATATTATTACAAAAAGACATGTGTTCCGTGCTATTCAGAGCTCAGAGAGACATGACCCTCTGGTTCCTCCATCTTGCAGAGACTGAGTGAAGCACACCGATTCCTGGTTTTATAGTCCCTCCCCCTCCCTCCAGCAGGGGCAGCAGAGAGAATGGGGAATTTGTTAAAAACATTAATATTTTTCTGATTTTTCATTGATGGGAAAAATCCTCTGGTTCAGGAAGGCGGTGGGTGGCTCTGTGCGAGCTGGCCAAAAATGACGGCCGTAGGTGGCGGCGTTCTCTCGGAAATCACAACACAGCGAGCCAAAAGCGGTGAAGATCAGACTTTTAATAATATAGATAGATGAGAGGCAAAGCTCGGTACACAGTCAGAACTTTTTTTCTCTGGCTGGAAATGTCAAAGACTAGAGGCATAACTTTAAGGTGAAAGGGGAAAAGTTTAAAGGAGATGTGCGGGGTAAAATTTTCACACAGAGGGTGGTGGATGCCTGGAACACGGTGCCAAAGGTGGTGATGGAGGCTGTGACTTTTAAGAGGCTTTTAGATGGGCATATGGACATGCAGGGAATAGAGGGACATGGATCAAGTGCTGGCAGATTAGATTAGTTTAACTTGGTAACATGTTTGGCACAGACATTATGGGTCAAAGGACTTGTTTGTGTGCTGTACTTTTTTAATGTTCTATGTTCTATACAAAGTGGCAAAGACAGTTCTACAGTGGTATTGAGATCCCCAGGTGCACAAATGGCAGAAGGAGCTTACCATCTCATGAACCCCTACAAAGCTTGTGCATACAGAACATACGGAAATGGTCCCAAGGATAACTGAAAGTTAAAAAATAATTGCTGATGCTGGCAATCTGAAAGACGAGCAAAAAAACTGGAAACACTCAGCAAGTCAGGCAGCATCTGTGGGAAGAGAAACAGAGCTAATATATCTGATCCAGGATCCTGCATCAGTTCTGGTTCTGGACCATAGACAATAACTGACCTGCTGAGTGTTTTCCAGCATTTTCTCTTTTTAATTCTTACTGAATGGTAGAATATTTGCTGGATTTCAGATTCAAAAACCAGATCGGGAATGATGAAGTTTAACTTAACCAGAATTCAATACATGAGCATGACATTTGTGGTAATGGGGGGAAAGAGTACTTGATGCTTTTGTGTGATCTCAAATTCAAAGAAAGTTACAACAAGAATGCTTCTAAGCATTTTAATGTTGGTGTGAGATTCTAAATGACTTTATTTTAGATTTTATTTAACATCAATAAAATGTACATCATTTTATACCTGTTAACCACATTTTAAGCATATTGCTTCAGGAAGTTAAGAGATATTGAAAAGGCCTGGTATCATACCAGGCCTTTTCAATATCTCTTAACTTCCTGAAGTGGAATATGGAAATTCATATCCTGTTTGCAATAAATATGTCAACTTTAGTCTGGTGTATCAAGGCAACTTTCATTTTATAGATACAAAACAATTTATTTTACTAGCACTTTAATTGCTTAGTTTTTTGTTTAGTTTCTCAGTGAAACATTGCACTACCAGATCTACAGGACATCTCCACAGCACAAAGATAATTTCCAGTTTAATTCCTCACTGTCTTAGTTGTCTTGAATTGTAACTATTTAATGAGGGCAAGTGAATAGTTTAACCTTAAAGGGGGTGGGGAAGGAATTTTGTCCACTGTGTTACAGGGAAATGCTGAAAAGGAAATATTTGTGTTTAATTTTTCCACCAACACAAACACAGAATTTGCTGAGAATTATTGTGAGAAACTTGTTTTTTGTAATGTGATTGGTTTACAGAATTTCAAAACTTTTTATTAAATGCTTACATTATATTATCATTAATGATTCTGTGCTGTGTTCTTGATCAAGTAACTGACATGTTCTTATATTTTATTTTAATACTTTACCATACTATCGTCTTAACCAACACATTGCTTCTCTCCAGAGATGCTCTCTGTCCCGGTGAGTTAACCATATAACATATAATAACCATATAACAATTACAGCACGGAAACAGGCCCTCTCGGCCCTTCCAGTCCGTGCCGACGAGTTACTTCAGCATTTTGTGTCTACCTTCTGTCTACATACCTATTCTGCATTTTGTGCTTTCTATTATGCAAATAATTCTGGAATAATACACTAATCTGACAAAGTATTTCATTGTAGTGCTAATTTATTAGAGGTGTGAAGTTTAATCACCTTAGCTTATTAACAAGTGTAGAGATAGAGTTCATAAGTAGAATAAGAACTACATTGGCTATTGGATCCTTTTGCCATTTGTTATGTATAGCCAGGATGTTTAGGCGCTAAAAATCTCTGAAATAGGCAGGCAAAAGGCATAATAAAATTACAAAAAAGGCACAAAAAAGGCATTTATTTACTAAAAAGGCATAAAAAGGCATTTATTTCCACCACCAAAATATGGTTAAAAATGATAATTATAAAGGTATACTACATTAAATGATCAAAGTTGCCTGGTTGCACATAACTACCAGCATTTTTTCAAATTATCTGGTGTTAAACTATGCTGTCTATCAGACAGAATATGCTACAGTTGTGAAAAACTTCTTTCTACCCCAGCTGAAGTCATTGGTGCACACCAAAAACAAGCTACAAACTCTACATTCATGTCGATGTCTTGTGCATTACAACTACCTTTGAACACTTTAGCTATGATTTGTATTTCTTCAAGATCTTTGTTAGCTAAAATCTCCCTCTCACATTTTCCTCGTATGTCTTCCCTCTACATCGCCAGGAACTTTAAGTACAAAGTACAGCAAGTGAAGATGTAAACAACTGAGCAATAGTTCAGCTCTGACTTCTCCAATACTTCCGATGTCAAGAAATACTCGTTTGATGGTTGCCTCCAGTATACCAATGACCACATTGGCAACAAATCTCCCCACAGCACCAGTTATCACATCTATTGAGATCCATATTTTGTTACATAGAAACATAGAAAATAGGTGCAGGAGGAGGCCATTCGGCCCTTCGAGCCAGCACCGCCATTCATTGTGATCATGGCTGATCGTCCGCTATCAATAACCCGTGCCTGCCTTCTCCCCAAATCCCTTGGCTCCACTAGCCCCTAGAGCTCTATCCAACTCTCTTCATCCAGTGATTTGGCCTCCTCTGCCCTCTGTGGCAGGGAATTCCATAAATTCACAACTCTCTGTGTAAAAATGTTTATCTCTAATTTTCATCTCTAATTTTCTGCACAACAATGTTGAAGTTGTTGTCAACATAATTTTTCCATATGATGACTCGCTTGGTATATGTTCCTCTGTGTATTTCCCTAAAAAACCTCTGAGAAATTTGTTTTCCAATTTCCACAGTGGAATTCCAGCACCAATGAATGCGTTGCACAGATCACTCGAAAATGTGATTGGAACCAGCAGTAAATGTTGTGAGGAGACAAGCTTGCGTATTTCCTACCTTCTGTTTCTCTGCCACCAACTTGTGTTTAGCTGTCTGTACATGCATGGAGATGAAAATGTTTTTCTCAAGATTCACTGCTTTCTCACATGCATTGCAAAACAGCACACAGTTGTCTGTAAAGAATATATCACTCCCGTACACTCTCACCAAATTGTTCAGTTTTTTACAAGGCGTTGACTTGACTTTAGGCATTTTGACGCTTGCAGGGATAGATCCTACAGGAACGGGGATGCAGACCTCTACAGGCAGGACAAGTACAAGCTAAAAGAGGAATCAGAGCTGCCAAGGAAAGCTACTCTGAGAAGTTGAGAAGCAAGTTCTCAGCAAGTGACTCTTCTTCAGTGTGGAAGGGCTTGCAAGAAATCAATGCTACAAGAGGAAAACCCCCCGCTCCTTGGACAATCATCAGCTGACCAATGACCTGAACGAGTTCTACTGCAGTTTCGATAAACAGAAACTTAACCCTGGTAACCCCAGCCAATACTTCACACCTACTCACAGCTTGACTCCAGTTTGAAAAGACTGGACCCTTCCCCCATCTACTCCTCCCCAATCACCACCTCACACCTACTTAAAACATGACTCCAGTTTGCAAAGACTGGACCGTTTCCCACGCACCTCTCTCCAATCACCACTTAACACCTACTTACAGCCCGGTTTCACCCCGGTGAAGGCAAGCCCGATGGTGTAAATTTTCTTATAAGTTACATTAAAATGGCAAAAAAGGCTGATTTAGGCACTCAAGGCATTATCTTCCCCAAATCATCAAAAAAGGCATGAAAAGTCACATGGCATTTATGGCAAAATCCTGGCTCTAGTTATGTACGTTCAAAATTAATAGTATCCTGTCAAAGGAGTCTTAGAAATGTGATCTTATATATTCTATTTCCTTCAACCACAGGCTTTATCAGAGGAGAACCCCTCTTTAATGTAGTTTAAGCACCTGCTAACCACTGGATGATATAAACTATAATGGGATTTTGATAATCATTTCACAGCATTGTGGCAAAGCAAGATTCAGAACCACAGTCCTGCTTTATCAGCTGCCTACCAGAAATGCAAATCTACAGATAATTCCACTTACTATAGTACCAGTTACTTTTGAATAAGACGCCAAGATATAGTGATTGGAGATATGCATCTTGTTTTACCCTGTGGGTTACCATTCTTTCACGATTTGTGATGGAAGTTTTTGGATACAAGTAGAATGCAGCTTAAATATGATTACATATGATCTGTTCTCTTGATATTCATTGTAAAATAAATAATTGCAATTCTCTGATCTGATCACCTATGAGCACAAATTTTCTTCTTTAAATGGATGATCCTTATTTTAAACCTTCTGCCCATACAGCTACAAAATTAAAATTTAAGCATACATTTGACTTTTTAATGGACTGTTTAAGATAGTACTGCATGATAAATTGCTTTTGACAAATCTGTGATGTGTGATATGATTGTGTAATTGAATCTGAAGTTCGAACGTGAATAAAATGTCATTTAAAATGGATAATAAACTTTACTTGCAGGGTATCTATTAAAGTGCAAGTGCAGTGTCACATTCAGTATGGTAGCATAACTGATCTCATTTATACAATCGACGGATCCGATTTCAATGTTTCTTCTCATCATGCACAAATCACTAATGCTCCGTTGGAAAAAATTGTTGGTCAAGTAAGATGATCACAACAGCTATTTGTGATAATGAAAATAATGACCTAAAATTTCAATACATCTTTGGAATTTGGAAAGCGTGAGGAAGTCTGGGACTTCTACAGGAACTTGTGCAATAGTAGAAGCACTGAACTTCCTCATAGCTGTCCTCTGCTGTAATTCCTCATGTGGTTCATAACGAAGCTATAACTTCTTCCTGTTTCCCAACTGTTTCACTGGAAAATCTACCTGCTGAATGCAGGCCAACTTAGACCAAGTTCAATGACTTTATTTCACAAGTGAGAAAAATACGTTTCTGGTAATTTAGTATTATGTTACTTCATTAGGTTAATTTAAATATGTTATTTTTGTTTCCTTTTTTTAAAGTTCTGATTTATTGTTAATTTGTTCAATAGAGTCAGAGTGTTTTATTGTCATTTGTCCCAGACAGAATAGTATGTTTTTTTTACTTGCTGCAGCACAACAGAAGAGGTAAACACAGTACTCTCTGAGCAATATAGTAAGCATGAAAAAACAAATGTGTGTGTGTGGTGTTTAATAGCCTAATGGCTGCAGGGAAAATGTTGTTCCTGGACATTGCAGGCTCCTGAATGAATGAATACTCTACTGTCTCATGCGGACAAAAATGCTGGTGGAACTCAGCGGGTGAGGCAGCATCTATGGAGTGAAGGAATATTCCTTCGCTCCACAGATGCTGCCTCACCCGCTGAGTTTCTCCAGCATTTTTTTCAACCTTCGACTTTTCCGGCATCTGCAGTTCTTTCTTAAACTTACTGTCTCATGTGACAAGTCACAGTGAAATTATTTGCTTGCACACCCTAGATATGCAAATTGTCACCACATAAAGGACACTTACAAAGTCACAAAGTACCCCGTGTCAGGTCCTCCTTTGTTCTCCCCCCTCCCCCCTCACAGTGGTCTCCCATGCCAGCTCCTTCTTTGTTCTCCTATATACAAAATAGACAATAGACAATAGGTGCAGAGGTAGGCCATTCGGCCCTTCGAGCCAGCGCTACCATTCACTGTGATCATGGCTGATCATCCACAATCAGTACCCCTTTCCTGTCTTCTCACCATATCCCCTGATTCCGCTATCTTTAAGAGCTCTATCTAACTCTCTCTTGAAAGCATCCAAATAATTGGCCTTTACTGCCTTCTGAGGCAGAGAATTTCACAGATTCCCAACCCTCTGTGTGAAAAAGGCCAACATGCCATTCACTTTCTTCACTGCCTGCTGTACCTGCATGCTTACTTTCAGTGACTGATGCACAAGGCCAGATCTCGTTGTACTCCCCTTTTCCCAACTTGACGCCATTCAGATAATAATCTGCCTTCCTGTTTTTGCCACCAAAGTGGATAACCTCACATTTACCTTCTTGTTTGTACGCTTGTTCAATTTGTTTGTTAATTTTTAAATGTTTGTGAATATTTAATTTTGATCTGTGCCTAACCAGAAGGAAGATGCAACACAGAACTATTCACTGCATAAACTCCACTGTGGTGTTACCAGACAGAATGTGCCACTACACCTGCAAAAGATACTGTGCCTAAATAATATGTCACATGCTTTTTTAATTAGATTTTATTTAACAGTTCTGACTTCTGGTCCAATTAGAGTCATGGAGTCATAGAGTGGTACAGTGTGGAAACAGGGTCTTCAGCCCAACTTGTCCACACCGGCTAACAAGTTCCCAGCTACCCTAGTCCCACCTGCCTGCCCTTGGTCCATAACCCTACAAACTAGTCCTATCCATGTACCTGCCCAACTGTTTCTTAAACAATGGGATAGTCCCAGCCTCAACTACCTCCTCTGGCAGCTTGTTCCATGCACCAACCACCCTGTGCGAAAATATTTTGTTTTTTTTAAATTTATTTTATTATAAGATTATCCTTATCTTACAAGGATATGACAATCAATATAACAGTTATACAATTATTATACAGCTTCATTTTTAACCTTATAACCTAAATTTAAAAAAAAAGAAAAAAGAAAAAAAAAAGGAAAACAAAGAAAGAAGAAAGAAAAGAATGATGAAAAAAAAGTAAAATACAAAAGATCAGGAAAAAGTCCCCTAAGCTACCAAAGAAGTGCAGGAGAAAAGAAAAGAAATAAGAAAAGAAAAGATGGAGATATACCTCCCCCCCCCCCCTCACCCATCCCAGGATTTAAATTTAAATTTGTGTTTAATTATTCTGTTGTTGCAGAAATTCAGAAAAAGGTAACCATGTCTTAAGAAATTGATTTGATTTTTCCTCCAAGACAAGCCTAATGTTTTCCAAATGTAGTGTCTCGGACATATCCGTAATCCACATCTTCACTGTAGGGACTGTTTCCAAAATTTGAGTATGAATTTTTTCACCGTTAATAGGACGTAATTGAGGAAACATCTTTGAAATATCATTAGCTTAGAGCAGGCCTCTGACATACCTAATGTGATCAGTTTTATAACTGGTTCCAATTTAATTTAAAGTATTTTGGAGAAGGTATCAAATATTCCCCTCCAGAAATTTTGTAACTTTATACAGGAAGCGGAAGCATGGGTTATAGTTGCTTCTTGGAGGAGACATTTATCACAAATAGGAGAGACGTTTGGAAGATCTTGTACAATTTGATCTTTGAATAGTAGAGTCTGTGCAGTCTTTAAAATTGTGCCTAACATTAAGAGAGCAGTAATGTATGTATCTGATCTGAGGAAAGACATTCTTGCCATAGAGGGAGTACAGAGAAGGTTCACCAGACTGATTCCTGGGATGGCACGACTTCCATATGAAGAAAGACTGCATAGACTTGGCTTGTACTCGCTGGAATTTAGAAGATTGAGGGGTGATCTCATAGAGACTTACAAAATTCTTAAGGGGTTGGACAGGCTAGATGCAGGAAGATTTTTCCCGATGTTGGGGAAGTCCAGGACAAGGGGTCACAGTTTAAGGATAAGGGGGAAGTCTTTTAGGACTGAGATGAGAAAATCATTTTTCACACAGAGAGTGGTGAATCTGTGGAATTCTCTGCCACAGAAGGTAGTTGAGGCCAGTTTGTTGGCCATATTTAAGAGGGAGTTGGATGTGGCCCTTGTGGCTGAAGGGATCAGGGGGTATGGAGAGAAGGCAGGTACAGGATACTGAGTTGGATGATCAGCCATGGCTCGAAGGGCCGAATGGCCTGCTCCTGCACCTAATTTCTATGTTTTTATGTTTCTATGTATAGAAGGCTTTCCTCCCAGCTATCCTTTGAGATTAATAAACCCAATTCATCTTCCATGATTGCCTAAGCATTTCAGAAGATGGGATGTGTGCAATTAAAAGGGTATTATAAATGTAGGATATTAACTTACTTGTATCTGCCTGTCTGTTCATGTATTCATCTAATATATCTGGGCCCATAGAATGGCAGTCTTGTGTATGTGTTTTCACATAGTCTCGGATTTGAAGATATCTAAAAATATTGCTTTCAAATTATATTTCCCCTGTAATTCTTGAAACGAGAGGAAAATCCCCTTCTCGTAGAGATCTCGCAGCGTTTTAATTCCTGAGTTTTTCCATTGTGCATACGCCTTATCTAAAGTAGACGGTTTAAACGAGGGATTGTTAGTGATTGGTAAAAGGAAAGAGACATTTCTCAGTTTGAGGCTTGATTTCAACTGTTTCCAAATTCGTAGGGTGCTATGTATTATCAGATTTTGCTCATACGTTGATTTATTCAGATGTATTGGAAAAAGAACAATCTTCCCTCTCCATTTTTAACCAGTTTACCTGTTGACATGTATCATCCATCCAGTAGATTAAGTTTTTAATATTAGTCACCCAGTAATAATATCACCCATTGTTACAACATTTTGAGATTTTTAAAATCAAGTCTGCAATTTATCCCATCAGATAAAGCATAAAAAGACGTTTAATTTGACACCTAATTCACTTTCAAATCTTCAGTATTTTTTAAAAAATGGCCCTTTTCATACTCGGAAATTAGCATCTTGTTCCACATTGTCTTTCCATTGACTTAACTCAAAAGCTGTGATATAGGACAGTGAAAAGCCCATAACTTTCTTAAAAATTAAGAGAACTCAATGAAATTTTCAGTTATTATACATTGAAGCATTCTGAAACAAATATGAAACAATCTTACTTGGATGACCTGAAATTAAAGCATATAATTAGTTAGTCATTAATTGTAGCGAATTACAAAATTCAATTACTAGATCTAAACACCTATCCATTTCTTAAGAAAAGATAAACATTTTTTAATTGCCTATGTGTCCAAATAACATTCACACAATAATTCACAATATAACATGATTTTCAAATCTCATTTTCATGAATTTATAGGCCAAATGGAAGGAATTTGGTGTTTAATTCCCGTAAATTAATGGCCATTTAAATCAACTTGCGAGTGGGTTTTAGTGGAACGCGGTGGATTGGAACGTTGCGGTTTGCGGTGAATTTAACCCACAGATGGCAGGAAAAACACTGCCGGTTCGTATATTTTTTTGTCCCCTTTTCGCAACATGAAAATTTGATTAAAGGCTTCCTAAGAAGCACGTTTTTATGTAAAAATAAACTGTGTACCTTATTTTATCCCCTACGTAAAATCCTTCACGTCGTCGCCGCTCACGGCTTTAGAAGATGATTTTTAAATTACTCTAGCTAATAAATGATCTAGCGTAGTTTAAAAATACCTTCATAAAACAAATGTCGGAGCGATTTCTCTTTAGCAACGAAATCCTCTGAGATGGATCGATTTGCCTTGTCTGGAGAAAAACGGAATTTTAAACCCGCCCCCCTCTGAAAGGCGCCAAAGTCGCGCGCACGGGGAGTGGCAGAACTGCAGCGCTGCTCAAGGTAAGTTTTGTAACATACCTACAGTAATAGAAAAGGAAATTGGGGAGTGCTAATCCTCCATTTTCTTTAGATTTACATAAATGTCATTCTATGGGTTTTATAATCCCAAATGAAATTTGTGATAACAGAGTCAAGTTTAAAAAAAAAAGACTTTTAGGGGGATAAATCAGAATTGATTGAAATAGGTATAGGAATTGTGGAAGGGAAATCATCTTTATGGCATTTGCTCTACCTATAAGGGAAATAGGGAGTGTTCTCCAAAATTGAATGAGGGCATTTAATTTAGTAATTAACGGTGGGAAATTTGCTTGAAATAGAGAGGTATATTTTATGGTCACATAGACTCCAAGGTATATAAATTTTTCAGTGACAATTATAATGGGAAATATTTGGAGATGTAAAGGGTCTTGAGCTTTTATTGGCATACATTCACTTTTATTCCAGATTATTCTATACCATGAGAAGGAACCAAATTGTTCTATAAGGTTTAATATATTTGGGATACTTGAGAATTGGTGATATATAAAAGTACATCGTCTGTGTATAACGAAATCTTGGTATTGGTATGTTTAGTATTATATCCATGAATGCCCGGATGTACTCTTATGCTTTCTGCTAATGTTCTATTGCTAAAACATAGAACATAGAAATTAGGTGCAGGAGTAGGCCATTCAGCCCTTCGAGCCTGCACCGCCATTCAATATGATCATGGCTGATCATCCAACTCAGTATCCCGTACCTGCCTTCTCTCCATACCCTCTGATCCCCCTAGCCACAAGGGCCACATCCAACTCACTCTTAAATATAGCCAATGAACTGGCCTCAACTACCCTCTGTGGCAGAGAGTTCCAGAGACTCACCACTCTCTATTGCTAAGGCAAATAACATTGGTGAAAGAGCACATCCTTGACTATTACCCCTGGATAATTGAAATTTAGGTGACAGAATTTAATTAGTCAATATTCCGACAGTTGGATTGTTATATAACAGCTTTATCCATGAGATATATTTTTCTCCTAGTTGAAATTTTTCCAACACTGTAAAGAGATAGGCCCATTCTACTTGGTTAAATGCTTTTTCTGCGTCTAAAGAAATAATAGTTATGTCTTCATTTATCGATCTGTGTGAATACATTATATTAAACAGGCGTCTCAAATTATGAAACGAATGTCGCTTAGGTATAAGCCCAGTTAGGTCTGGATGTATTAATTTACTAATTTACGAACTTAGTCTTCTTGTCTGTGTGAAAATGTTACCCCTCGAATTCCTATTAAATCTTTTCTCCTTCACTGAACATATGGTCCTCGATTCCCCTACTCTGGGTAAAAGATTCTGTGCATCTACCCAATCTATTCCTCTCATGATTTTATATACCTCATCCTCCTACGCTCCATGGAACAGAGACCCAGCCTACTCAACCTCTCCCTGTAGCTCACACCCTCTTGTCCTGGCAACATCCTCATAAAAATTATATAATCGTATCGCTCTTCACAGACTTGTCAAAATTGAATTATTAAAAAGGAGTACGATTTTAAACAGTTGATTCCTTATTAAGCATTCTCAAATATTCAAGCTGCCTGAAAGCTTTGACAGCTGGTTCAGCTCAAGGGTGTGATTTAAGAAGGCTGTCAAAACCTTTTTGTGCTATTTATGATCAGAGGTTTCTGAGCTGAGAAGTTCACTGATGGGATTGCAGCTTGCTTTACTGGATCCTGCTGTCAGAAAACCTGGGCTTTGGTGTTTATCATTTAATGTTATATAATGGACAAAAGACTAGTAATTCCATTTATGTTTCAGTCCAGGCAGACAATGTTATATTGGAAAATGTTGGCTGACTTTCCAAAAAGGAAATCCCATCATTCAGTAGGTGTGTTGATTTTGGAAACTCTCAAAGATTTCACGAGACATATGGCATTAATTCTGGGATGAGAAAGGATGTTTAGAGAAAGATAAGTGGCTGAGTTAGAACTCAACGTGAAACTGTGGAAAGATGAGCAAATATTTCAAGCACATTACAAAGGGGAGCAATTGCTGAAGTCCATCAATCATAATCATGCTGGGAATCTTTGAAGATCGTGTTCACATAATTATTCCTTGTGGATATGTGCTCCATGTGGTGAGATAAAAATGAAAAGGTGTATTTATTTATTGCAAAAGCTCTGATGTACATTGTGGGAAAAAAAACGCAGCTGAAGGCCATTTGCCTCAATCAGTTCACCATATCCAAGTAAATGTTCGAGACATGTTACCCATTCTGTCCTATTTCTATTCATCGTCCGTTCTCTAATTTTTCTCTCCAACTAATCACAAATGTTGTAGTTTCTGTCCCTCGGTGGCAAATGTAGTAGCTTCACAACTTCTGCAACAAAAAAATGGCTGCTTTTGGTGGAATTGCCAAACCAAACTTAAACGGCATTTAAAATGATACGGATTTGCAGAGTATAATTTTGGCTTAAATTTCATTTGTGTTCCTCCGAATATAGAATTTTTCATGAACTGAGACATCACCAATGTTTTAGCAGTTAAAGAGAGGAATTTACTTTCAGAAAAAAATCCTTTCAATATCTAATAGTGGCAACCATGTTTCAATCATGCTATTCAAATTTTAAATTGTTTCCGGATCACCAGGTGTCTGCCAGTAACGTTGCACCTGAATAAATAGTCTAATTATAACAGGCTGCACAAAATGGGCACGAAGGGAGTACTTAACTCAGCTCATCCATTCAAGATGGGTGAAACAGAGATCCAGTGAATAGCATTGGTTATTTAACCAGCCCAAAAGATTTCAGGTTCTCAGTCCTTCAAATTCCTATTTGCATTAATTAGCGCCAAGTTGCACATTTTCTGTTCTGCAAAGTGGAGCCCCAAGCCTCATTCTATCTGAGCTTTCAATAAGATCAAATTTCACCTAATTTGGCTTTTATGTACTTAGGAAGTGAATTATTATTATTGTTATTATTATTATTATTATGGGGAACAAGGAAATGGCAGAAGAGTTGAACAGGTACTTTGGTTCTGTCTTCACTAAGGAAGACACAAACAATCTCCCAAATGTACTAGAGTACTAGAGGATCTAGGGAGACTGAGGAACTGAAAGAAATTTGCATTAGGCGAGAAATAGTATTGGGTAGACTGATGGGACTGAAGGCTGATAAATACGCTGGGCCTAATGGTCTGCATCCAACGGTACTCAAGGACGTGGCTCTGGAAATCGTGGGCGCATTTGTGATCATTTTCCAATGTTCTTTAGATTCAGGATCAGTTCCTGTGGATTGGAGGGTTTTGTCATCCCACTTTTCAAGAAAGGAACAAGAGAGAAAACAGGGAATTATAGACTAGTTGGCCTGACATCGGTGGTTGGGAAGTTGCTGGAGTCAATTATTAAGGAAGTAATAACGGCGTATTTGGATAGCAGTAAAAGGATTGATCCAAGTCAGTGTGGATTTATAAAGGGGAAATCCTGCTTGACTAATTTTCTGGAATTTTTTGAGGATGTGGCAAGTAAAATGAATGAAGGAGAGCCAGTGGATGAAGTGTATCTGGACTTTCAGAAAGCCTTTGATAAGGTCTCACACAGGAGGATTAGTGGGCAAAACTATAGCACATGGTATTGAGGGTAGGGTATTGACGTGGATAGAGAATTGGTTGGCAGACAGGAAACAAAGAGTAGGAATAAACGGGTCCCTGTCAGACTGGCAGGCAGTGGCGAGTGGAATGCCGCAAGGCTCGGTGCTGGGGCCGTAACTATTTACAATATATATTAATGATTTAGATGATGAAATTAAAAGTAACACTAGCAAATTTGCAGAATGCACAAAGCTGGGTGGCAGTGTGAACTGCGAAGAGGATGCGATTAAGATGCAGGGTGACTTGGACAGGTTGAGTGAGTGGGCAGATGCATGACAGATGCAGTTTAATGTAGATAAATGTGAGGATATCCACTTTGGCTGCAAGAACAAGGAGGCAGATTATTATCTCAATGGTGTCAGCTTAGGAAAAAGGGAACTGCAACAAGACCTGGGTGTCCTTGTACACCAGTCACTGAAAGTAAACATGCAGGTACAGCAGGCAGTGAAGAAAGGTAATGGCATGTTGGTCTTCATTAATGTGAGGATTTATAGGAGTTATGAGGTCCTTCTGAAGTTGTTCAGGGGCCTGGTGAGACCACACCTGGAGTATTGTGTGCAGTTTTGATCTAATTTGTGGAAGGACATCCTTGTTATGGAGTGAGTGCAGCGTATGTTCGCGAGGTTAATCCCCAAGAAGGCGGGACTGTCATATGAGAAAGATTGGAAAGACTGGGCTTGTATTCACTGGCATTTAGAAGGATGAGAGGAGATCTTAGAGAAATGTATACAATTATAAAAGGACTGGACGAGCTAGATGTAGAAAAAATATTTCCAATGTTGGGGGAGTCCAGAACCAGGGGCCACAGTCTAAGAATAAAGGAGAGGTCATTTAAAACTGAGATGACAAAAAACTATTTCACCCAGAGAGTTGTAAATTTGTGGAATTCTCTGCACAGTAGGCAGTAGAGGTCAATTCACTGAATGGATTTAAAGGAGAGGTGGATAGAGCCCTGGGGGGGGGGGGGGGGGGGGGGGGGGGGGGCTAGCGGAATGAAGGGATATGGGGAGAAGGCAGGCACGGGTTACTGATGTGGATGATTACAATGTTCACAATGAATGGCGGTGCTGGCTCGAAGGGCTAACTGGTCTGCTCCTGCACCTATTTTCTATGTTTCTATGAAAGCTTGTTACAATATTAGAATATTCTGTGCCAAGAACGTTGAAACTGAGTTCACATATTATTTTTTCTTTTCTTGGTGGTCTTTAGAGGGTCACATATTCATTATATCCTTCCTTTTATTCTGTAATCCTGGGAATAAGATAGATAGAATAAGATAAATAGACTTTAGACTTGATTTTACCTTAGAGGTAAAGCATGGAAACAGACCTTTCAGTCCACCGCGTCTGCATCGACCAGCGATCATCCTATCCTGCACACTAGGGACAATTTACAATTTACAGAAGCCAATTATCCTAAAAACCTGTACGTCTTTTGGAGTGTGGAAGTTTAATACTCCACTCATTTCTTTTTTTTGATTTTCTACTTTTACTTTATTTTTCTCTATCTTTTCCTATCTGCAAAAAAAAAATGTATAGAAATACAAATAAGACATAATTGTTAATATTAATAATATTACAAATGTATGTGAGAAGTATATTTTATTAATATGTACTTACGCCTAATAAAAATATTTTTAGCAAAAAAAAAAAGAAAACCAGAGCATCCGGAGAAAACCCATGTGGTATTGGAGAACATACTCACTCCGTTCAGACAACACCCATTGTCAAGATCGAACCCTGGCCTCTGGCACTGTAAGGTAGCAATTCTACTACTCTGTCACTGTGCCACCTAATTGGCTGGTTATTCAGTGAAATATTAAACAGATAGCAAAAATAATCTCATTGTCTATACAAGCGTAAGAACAAAGGGTAACAGCTTCCTGGGAACTATTTAAGGAACATTTGTGTGATCATATACTTCGTAATAATTAACCAACATAAAATCAACCACATTATGCCTGCTTTACACTCTTATACATGGAGTGCAGGATGCCTATACTCATTTGAAGCAGATATGCACTGCTGACAACATTGGAGGCAAGTAGATTGAGAGGCCCCATTTCTGAGTAGAATTTGAATTCACAATTTTGTGACAGAGACAATGAGTGGCAAAACACAACTTCAATGACCTTAATATGGACAACAAAGTTATTTAAGTGATAAATATAAACTAACGTATTTCCCGGCGAAGAAGACAAGATCGAGGGAGAGGGGGGGGTGGGGGGTGGGGATTCTTCTGAATACTCCTGCCCTCCACGTAACTTGACCCAGACAAGTTTGCTATTTTGTACAGCCCAGGCCATGCTGACCCAGGCCAAACTCTCCACATACTGTGAAAGGAACTCTTCCCCCTCCAGAGGCGCTGTCCTTTCACAGCCGCTTCCTACTTCACACAGTCCCAGGGTCGATGGCATGGCAGGTTCCGCGGAGCAGTCGCTACGAGAGTGTCATTGCTCCGCCATCTCCACTCCAGGAGACGGCCACTGGCCCTGCTGCCCCGGCAGAAAGCTGCTCCGTCTTCCCGCCCTAGGGGCCGGACTTGAATCCTGGTAGAATGTCATGGAACATAGAAACATAGAAAATAAGTGCAGGAGGAGGCCTGCCATCAGCAAAGTGTCTGCAACGGTGACACTGGACCTAGCCGCCAAGCCAGAGAATGTAAATCAGCTGCCAGCAATGGGGGGTAGACCTGGCCATCCCTCAGTACATGGTTCTTGATGTTGCTGTACTGAGGAATAGCCAAGTCTATCTTTCTTGGCTAACGAACTAGCCTTCGGTATCCAAGACACAGGTAATTTTCGGGCATTATTTTGGGGTAAAAAATAGAGTCTTCTTCATTGGGAAATATGGTAATTATGGAAACAGACCATATTATTGAGCAGATAGGTTTCCATTTTTGGAATCAACACAAATATTCTGAGTGTCAGAACCATAGAACATTAAATACCAGCTGGTTTTGTTCATTTCTTGATTACAGTCTTCATCATTAGGGGAATGTTTGTGAATGATCCACAACAACACACAGAATGAAGGTTCAATCTTTATTCCATAAGCAATCAGGAACTGCCAGCCAAGTTCAAATCCAGCTCGGTGTGGCTTGTGAGAGCCGACTGACATTGCAAGTGTTAAGCTGTGTAGTACCGTAATACTGTGTAAAGGGTGGCATGCATCTATGTGTAGTGGAGATTATAAATGGCATGGATTAATAAGGGTTAGTAGTAAGATTTAAAAGCTCTGTGATTTCTTGCCGTGGATACGAGTCCATGTGTCACACACTGCATCAGTTGACCAAGGATGAGGGAAAGTAATTAAGCATTCAGACATGACATAGATTTAAATCATGCTGATGCTTTTTTTTATTAACAATTGATCACAATAGTGACCCCTCTCATCCAGGAGGAAACTATAAAACAGAATCTAAAAATAGTGTTGGCAAATACCCCCGGTCTGGAAATGGGTTGTTAAAAAATGTTTGGGAGTTCGCTCATTTGACCATCCTGCAGCCGTTAGGATATGGTTCAGCAGAACGTCCATAACCCTCGCTGCTGATGTAGTAGCAGCCCTGGTGGAGTGAGAGTAGAAAATATTAGTATCTACTCCTGCATAAGCCATAATCCAGTTTTAACCACCTGGAGATGGTCTGAACTAATGCCTTCATATGAGGTTTTTTTGTAACTAACAAACATAGCTAGTTTAGAGCCTTTAAGGCTCTTGGTGACCTTGACGTATTGTTGTAAATGTGTGACCACACATAACCGAAGGTCCATGGGGTAAGCCATGAAAACAAGTTTGAGACCTGACGCCCCTGGTTTGCTCTGCTTAACTAAAACATAAACATAAAATATTATATTATTTGCATATGTAACCATCCTGTCCAGTCGCAATTTATGTAGTAACTGGACCCGTTGCGCTGAGACCAGCGCCATGAGGATAACTACCTTATGAGTGCCGGGCTAAAGATAAGGATGTAGCTGGAGCCCCCCTGGTGAAGTAGTGTTAACACAACATCAATATCCCATACTTCCGTGTACCTGGGCCTGGGAGAACTTGTGTTAAAAATATCCTTTATAAATCTGGATATCAGAGGGTGAGACCCGACCAAGTGGGTCCCACTCGCTGCAGCAAATATGATGAGAAGGCACGTTTGGCACAGTTAATGGCACTAAAGCTTAATTTATTGAAAATGAACTCCAAGACATCAGTTATCCGCGCTGTATTATATGTAACATGAGCATTTAAACGAAAAACACTTCCCATCTCCTGAAGAGGAAATGTACTGCTTTTTTGGTGCTATCCCTGCACTCTGCAGTGAGCACATATATGGATCGGTCTGACAACCCGAGTCACAGAGACAGTCTTCTCAGATTCTGCAAGTCAATGAATTGATTTATCATGCAGAGGCTGGTTTCCCGAGTCACAGGCTGAACCAGCAAAGTTTTATGTTTAGAATAACCATATAAGGTTCTATTATTATTCCCTACATTAGCAGGAACCATGGCTGCATAGGCCAGTCAGGCAGTACGAAAAGCCTGAAGCGGGATCTTGCTGGATTTATTGCAAGACCCGACTGATGATGCAAAATGGAGGAAAGACATAAAAGAACATTCCACCCCAGTGTTGCGAGAATGTATCTCTCGCCACTGTTATGCCACATATTTTTGAAACTGGTAAATGAGCCTGGATGCAAATATACCGATATTCGGTGTTCCATCGAGCCACAATGTCATTAAATACTTTGTGATCTCTGTGTTGTCATTGATTTTACGTGATGATACAACAGCGCCAAATGAGGTTAGGTGGATTATCACAGGATACTTTGACTTGATTGCACCCATGTGACTAACATATGCCACCACCATAGTGTATCAATTTTGGAGTTGAGCATGCAGATTATGCATATTCGCACAATAACCTTTAACCCATAGAATGCACCTAGTGTTTATAGGTAGTTGATACCAATAACTGAAGAATTGGTAACTCATGCAAAATGCATCCGCCTCCATAACTAGAGATGGCATTCGTAATTTTCCATCTTTGTGCACTAGCATCAGTTTATAATATAACTGAAGATTTACTGACCAAAAAATTACTGGAGCAATGCTGAATACTGTTTGTCCACCATTGTGACTTTGGTAGCTTCAGCTTGTAATAGCTAATAATGACCTATATGGTACTTGAGAAGTTACTCCTTTACACGTTGTAAGTTCTGATAATGCAAAGGCCCAAATTGCACAGCTGAAACACAGCTACTATATTGCCAATTACACTTGATGAATAGAAGGTTACTTCATAACAACAAGGTTGTTACAGGCTTAAATTAATAGTTAAAGGTAAATCCCAATAATCAATAACTCTGGTTGGTATCAACTTAAATTTAACGATGGATGAGAAATCCCAATTTCTCAAATATAGTTTGCAGCTGAAACAGCTAATTAGCAAAATACAGCATTTAGAATATCATCCAGATAGGCCATAACAAGTGTTTTTGAGCTCTGAGCAGCCCAAGCACCGGGTTTTGGTAATTTGGTAAATAACCTGGGAGCTGAAGTTAGCCCATTTTGCAACGCTTTAACTGTTATCATTGCCCCATCCAGATAAATTTCAAATATCTCCGGTGAGCCCTGTGAATGGGAACTGAATAGTATGCATCTTTGAGATCGATGCATGCCATACAGATCCTATGGAAATCAGTTGTTAGACAGTTACAAAGTTTCCTATTCTAAAATGTCTATACTGCACATGCAAGTTAATTCAAGGATGAACTGACATCTTCCATCCTTCACAATGAACAGGCCACACCTGCGATAATTCAGAGCCTGCCTCGAACGACAACTTTGGTCAGATTTCCGAGCCTGTCTCGAAAGGCAATCCTGCCCATAATTCTGAGCCTGCCTCGAAAGACAACTCTGGCCATATTTCCGAGCCTGTCCCGAAAGGCAATCCTGGCCATAATACTGATCCTGCCTCGAAAGACAACTCTGGCCACAATTCCAAGCCTGCTTGGAACCCTTGTATACTGTGCAGTATAAACCAATTTCATGTTTATCATTTAGTGTCATTTGTACAAAAACAAGTGTGAATATTACCAACTTGTAAATGGTCCACATACCCCGTGTTTTGGACCCACCTACCTCCATGGTTACCGGTGGTCTTATGGTAAGCCCAAAGGCCCCTGATGCGGGTTCTATTTCCGTCCTTGATTTGGAGAGTAGTACTAGTGGGGTGCGTGGATTCCATATTTTTCCTGAGACCGACTTGGGCCTTGGCCTGAGACCTCTGCCCAGCTTTCAAGCTGCCACCAGCTTTAGTGAACCGCTTACTGCCGATGGAGGCGTGGGGTGTGTTGTCGCCGGAACGATGAAGCTTTTGCTCATCGTTGGTACCTTGATTAGTCCGACAGCTTTTGCTTCCTCATCCAGGTCTTACCTGTTGGATAGGTCTTACCTGAAGAGACAGTTCGGCGGCTGGTTTCATTTCCTGGATTTTCATGCCCTCTCCAATGTCACCCCAGAGAGCGCTGTTCACTGCCGGCACTTTCAGGAACAATTTACAGGTGCGTGGTATCTTACAGTCGTCACCTGTTCCTGTAACTCTGGCCCTCTCTGGGTATTCTGCCAATGGCTGGAAGCCAACTCTTCCTGCAGCAACTCCTTCGTTTGTGAGGATATCACAACCCTTGAGCCATATGCATGTACTCCAGTATGTTCCACGGACATACTTCTGAGTTTAGAGTCAGTTACACACTGACCCCTCGCACTCCCCTCCACCGAGAGGGAGATTTGTAAGCTGCCCTGAAACAAGTGTTCTCATGGCAGGATCGCTTCGTAAACCAGATCCTTTGGTGTTCGACAACGAACTTGCTGAACGTTGGCGCATCTTTGAAGTGGAATTCGGAATTTTTATAGATGCTGCCCACACTGTTGCATCAATTCTCCTAAATGTAGCGGGCACAGAGGCTGCCCTGCGGGCACAGGATTTCTACTACGTCCTAGCACATACCGATGCAGGCAACACAGGTTGTGACCCCGGCAGAGTCCATCAGAGACCCCCACCTGCGTCCTCCGAAAGTTCTGAGACCTTATCATGGAGCATCACAAGTTATTTTCCTGTAGCCAACAAGAGGGCGAGACGGTCGAAACCTACATTGGCGCCCTGAAGAGCATTGCTGCAAGATGCCACTTCCAAGACCGCGACGTACTCATCCGCGGCAGGCTCGCAGGTGGCATCCTGAATGACAAGGTGAGAAATGAATTACTCCAGGATGAGGAGCTTTCAGTAGATAAGGTTGAACGTGCCTGCCGGGTTGCAGATTATACTGACACCCATACCGAAGCCCTGGGACTGGAACCCGCTCCACCTTGCCTATGGCCAGGCAACTGCTAGAACCACAAGTTCGTGCACCGTCGGTGATCCAATCCCAGCTCCAACGCCGCGGCGACATACAAAGAAAATACTACGATAAATCCAGTTCTTTGCTTCAACCGCCTCTGAGTCATTCTGACTCTGAGTCATTCTGGGGTCAACTGCAGAGCCACACTCATACCTGGTCAGTAGTGACAACGGCACCAATCGGCGCACCCGCCAACACCTCCTCCCGGTTAATGAACCGGCACCTCCATGTCCTTACCCGGACCAGCCTACCGGTCTTACCTCAAACTCTGCGAATGCCACTCCAGCGATTCCTCTACCGGTGCCAGCTCCATCCCAACCTACCCCAGTGCCCCCATCTCCACCAATGTCTTCTCCTCCGCATTCACCCAATAAGGGACTTAATCCCTCAAAGAAGGATGAGGCATATGAGGGGTACGACCGTACACGTGCAGGTCATGTCTGCAAGCCAAACCCACTGATAGGAAAATTCACCGGCTATACTTGAACTGTGTATGACCCATTTTATCTTATGTGCTCACATATGCACAAGCATGTACACGTAAAATAATAAATGCCCACATCCTATACTGGTATTTTACAATATGCTCCACTAACCACTCTATATATGCTTTGTTTCTTTAAGAGGAAGGAGGTCGATTTTACTTCGGAGTCACGTGAGTGACTACGTGAAGAAGGCCGTCAGCCCGAATGCGTGTCATTACGTCGACGCATTGCGCAACAACTGACTGGCAGGCGTGTCGCTCCTTCCAGCGGTAAGTAAATCCTGCAGGTAAGTTTTCGAACTTGCTCTCAGGTTGCGATTTTGCTTGCAGGAAGCACCTACAGAGTTCCTGCTGGATGACAATCCGGGGCGAAATCCCGACGTGGAAACCCAGCTACGGAGACCGCGGGGAAACCCGGCTCGGGGAAACCCAGCTATGAAGACCGCGGGGAAACCCGGCTCGGAAAAACCCGGCCACAGAGACCACGGGGAAACTGGCTTGGTGAAACCCGGCTATGAAGACCACGGGGAAACCCGGCTACAGACTGCCGGAGTGCGGGTAGCCGCCAGTGGCCGGGTTCGCTACCCGAGTCACTGACAGTGCAGTCAGTGACTTCCAGACTGCTGTGGTTCCCTAGAAAGGGGGTAAAACCAACAGTAAGTCAGTTAGGCCTGTGGAAGTCAGGCCAGGAGGGATCCCTCCGACATACAGCGGTCAGCTGCTTCCAGACCGCTCTGGTTCCCCAGAAAGGGGCTAAAAGCAAGAGTAAGTTGGTTAGGCCTGTGGACTCGGACGAGTCAGGTCAGGAAGATTCCCCTCCGACATTCATGGGTACGTCCTTGGACGTTTAAACCCAGATGGAATATGGATAGCGCTCTCGGGCGTTTATCCCACAAATATGATGCTCCATCCTGATATAGGTCCATAGAAGGGGCCATATCAGCGCAGGTATCCTCAGGGGCTGGTTCATTGTAAAAAAAATAAACTAAAATAAATTCAGGCAAAAGAGTTGGAAACATGGCTCAAATTCTGACACCATGTTTGTGAATGATCCACAACACATTGTGAAAGATCAATCTTTATTCCATAAGCAATCAGGTGCATCTAAACTGCCAGCCATTCACATCCAGCTTAGCGAGAGCCGGCTGACCTTGCTAATGTAAAGCTGTGTAGTACCGTAATACCATGTAAAGGGTGGCATTCATATATGTGTAGTGGAGATTAAAAATGGCATGGATTAATAAGGGTTAATCTGCAGAGAAACAAAGAACAGTAGATGCTTTTTTACCAAAACAAAATGACAAAGTGCTGGAGTAACTCCGAGGGTCAAGTGGCATCTCGAGAGCATGGATAAGTGACGTTTTGGGTTGGGATCATTCTTCAGATGAACGAAGGGTCACAACCTTCTTTGTTCTCCAAAGATGCTGCTTACCTGCTGAGTGACTCCAGCATTTTGTGTTTCTTCTTCATCAGCAACAGCAATTTATTCCTGTTCTTGGAAATCAGCATGAAAAATGGAAACCAGCAATAGATTCAGATTCAGATTCCTTTATTGTCATTCAGACCTTTCGGTCTGAACGAAATTTGTTACCTTGCAGTCATAACATGTAATAAATTAAAACAAAACACACAATAAACACATAATTTAACATCCACCACAGTGAGTTCACCAAGCACCTCCTCACTGTGGTGGAAGGCAAAAGTCTTAAAGTCTTTGTCATTTTCCCCTACTTGCTCCCCCTCTGTACTGAGGCAATCCAGGCCTTCGATGTCATCGTCCACCAGGCCCGCGGCCAATAGGTTAGGACCAACACGCTAGAACAGAGAAAAAATAGAAGCCTTGAACTTTTTTACTTAATAGTACAACATGAATCTGATGTTTGATGTGATATGAACTGGCAACATCAGAACATAATGTCATTTGTGCTATAAAACAGATTGATATCAAATAAAGGTAGGAAATGCAACATACCCTAGAATGTAATTCTCTTGAAGAAACCATTAATGGAGCAATTAATTAGTAGGCCACATTGATTAAGTATTTCTTAAATAAATTATTCCTTGAGGAAAATGCAAACATTAGAAATCATTACACCTCTTTCTTCATAGAATATAAATATTCTGCTGTGTAGAAATCAAGTGTGTCACCTATTTTTGCAAAAAGCTTTGATCAAAAGACTTCCATTTGAAGTACTGGTATTAATTGGAACATTAGTAATTTGTTCACCTGACAGGGTACCTGATAAGGCAGTTACTACTATCTGTCATCACAAAGTCACCTTCCTGGAATAATTTTCAAAGGAGAAGCCTCATCCATTCCACTGTCAGGAATACTCAATGTGGGGCATTGTGGAACCAATACATAAATTATAGCCCTTGTGATTTCTATATAAAAAGAGACCTTAGTTTCAAAAATCTATTAGCTGTTTATAAAAGGAAAGTGAATTGTCAGATTAAGAGCTGTTCTGTTTTCCTTTGAAATTGTAAGATCTGAAAAGAACTTTAAAGCATTTAATTTGCTGGAATTGATCAGCGTAGTCACTGTGAGAAAAGCAGTCAGTGTTCTCTGGACTATTCATTGACATTTGCGTAATGTCACCAGAAGGACAAAGCTGACAGATACAAAATGGGACTGTTTAAAATGAGAAGAATATTCCAATGGTTTAGTTGAATAAGAAGACATAGGACTGATTTTCAATCTGATTTAATAGCCTGGATTATTCTGAGAAATGTTGGCAGTTCGATGTTTGTCAGTGTTTGTATTGTGATTGTCAAGAAACTCAAGACAGCCTTGCGAATGTTCATGAATGTTACTTCCTCACCCATGTACTTGCCACATTCTGTCTCCTATCACAGGTTCATAAGTCATAGGAGCAGATGTATGCCATTCGGCCCATCAAAACTACTTCACCGTTCAATCATGGCTGATCTATCTTTCCCTCGCAACCCCATTCTCTTGCCTACTCCCCATAAGCCTAGGCACCCTTATTCATTAAGAATCTGTCCTGGCCTCCACAGCCATCTGCAACAATGAATTCCATAGGTTCACTACTGTCTGACCAGAGAAAATCCTCCTCATCTCCTTTCTAATGGTGTGTGCTTTTTATTCTGAGGATACTTTTATTCTTCACTTGCCATGTACTGCCCTGGTTCCATTTTCCCTCTGCTCCCCCATCTCCAAGGCAAACACAATTCTGTTCAGAGTCGTGAAGCCCCATTGATGAAAATACATCATGGATCCACAGCCACACAGCCATAGGGGCTAATGGCTTTATCTCCTGAGTAGAGGTCTAGCCACAGTAGCAAATACATTTTCATGTTATGGGACATAAACTAAAATTCATTCAACTTCCATTCCAATGTCTTTCCAATGCTTTGGAATATCTAAATAATTATATTGTGGGCTGTAAAATCAGAAGTATAAGGTTTTCAAAACCTATACACAGTACTTGTACAACTAGCTCAAGATGAGTATTTGAACGCTTAATAAAACTCTTAAAGTTCAAAGTTGGATGGTAGTCTGTGAGACAAAATAAAAGCAGAAAATACTGGGACGAATCAGAAGGGCAGGCAGCATCTTTGGAGAGAGAAACAACATTAACTTTCAAGGTAGTGGCCTTTCTGCTGGGAATTTGAATTTGAAAGGAAAATAAAGTATATTGAGATCTAAAAGAATGGCAGTAATATAAGGAAAACAGTGGGAGGGAGGGAACGTGGATGGTGGAGGGAATAATTCTAATTGGAATGAGCCCTGAAAGAACAAGTGCAGACTTGATGAGCCAAGTAGCCCGGTTCCTTGCTGTGTATTCTGAGTTCCATGCTCCTCCACAGGCCACACAGGAACGTCATTTTACACTTCGGCTTCTAAATATGTTTTGACCTTGCGATAATAACCTATTAATCACTCGTTACACACAACAGAAAACATTGAGTGAGGTTCATTCAGCCTCAGTGAATTCTTAAGATTGTGCCTTAATTATTGCCAAACCACCCCGTCGGTGGTAAAAGATTGTTTTTTCAAGGATGAGGTTTCATTCTTTGTGAATTTATTTAGTGTTGAAAATGTATTTAAACTGTAGCCAATAGTGGATAACTGGCAACACACGGGCACAGCAGCATGTCCATACGTTAATGGAGGGAGATGGTGCACAACATTGGAGTGGGGACGTGGCCATCAGCAGAGCTGACCGATTAGACAACGCTCTTTCCTGATCCCCATACCTGCGTCTCACATCCTATTTCCCCCTCACCACGTGTAGGAGCAAGAAAAGCCTTGAGGAAGAATGACACAAGGGGCATACACAAGTATAGTGAAGTGGCATTCTTGGGGTATCCTTTTTTGATTTTTTCATTTTATTTGGGGTTTTTTTGGTTTAGGTTTTTCTTTTGGTTATCAACAAAAGAGGTAGGAAAAGAACTGTTGGTGAATGGGAAATTAATGTTGTTAATGGTAGCACAATCTGGTGTTATTGGTACTGAACTTTAATCGTCATCGGGTTTATCTTGTTCTGCTTTGCTTGTCTTTAGTTTTTAGTTTTAGTTGCCCTTAGCACTTCATTCCGTCATGACCTAACCAACATTAACAAAGGCTCAAAGCACAAAACAGTAATTGAAATCAATTGGCAACTAATCTGCACTAGTTTTAATGGACTCGGCCCATCGAGTCCTTGTTTCTTCCTCATCATAATCTGCTTCCTCCTTTATTAGTCATCCTCAGCTTCTGTCCCGTCTTCCATCTCCTCTTGCTCTGCAGCTATCAATATGGCAGGTGCATGAGCTGAGCCAGTGATTGCAAGCTTACACTGCAGAGAGATGAACATGGGTGCTGAGAATTGCTATGCACACTGCTTGCAGACTGCAGCACTTCTACAGAGAGTGAACCTGTGGTCCAACACACCAAGCAGATCATGTTTGACAGCGTGGTGTTTATTACATACAGGTTGTCTTGGTTCTTGTGGGCAATGCACTGCAGTCAAAAGCTGTGTGGTTCGTGGTCAGGGCTTGTACCACCAGAAACTTGCATTTTGTTGGTGCAGAAGGAAGGTACCAAGTTGATTTACAGATACTGGGCAGTGACTTGTATGATTCCCTGCATAGTTATATCCTAGCTGGATCCCCTTGTGGGAATGGAATCGCTGTTACACTATATCATGAGCCAGCGGGGAGCTACACTCTTCTCGAAGCCACTGGGAAGGGAGAATGATGTATTCAGCTCTCTCAGAATAAGTGGCATTGGTGATCTTACGTGCTTCATAGCATGAACAGCAGGATAGAATGTCTCACAAATCTCGTTCTTAGCATTCCACTCCATCCAACATTAACAAAGTCTGGAAGCACTAAACAGCAATTGAAATCAATTGGCAGCTAATCTGCACTGGAGCCATGTATTTTCTACTGTTGGATCAGTTAAGCTAAGTGACATTAACATTGGCATTAGGTGATCTACAATTTAGTACCATTGACAACACAAAGTATCGGCTGGTGTTGTGAATTGTTTAATCTACACTCTTCCAGAAAACATTTGAATGATGTGGACCATAGTTTTACAAATATAGTGTATATATATGCATGCATGTACACAGGCATTGGAACCCAGATTAAAAACAACACAGGGTAGCAACCAACATGGGAGTAGTAACAATCACATTTGTTGGCTTTGGTTTTTCAGAAAATAATATTTTTGCTGCCACAGTCTTTCATAACATAATATCTTTCTAACTGGTTATCTATCTATCTATCTATCTATCTATCTATCTATCTATCTATCTATCTATCTATCTATCTATCTATCTATCTATCTATCTATCTATCTATCTATCTATCTATACTATTACTAAAAGTCTCAGATTGACCACTTCCGGTTCGTGCTTATTTTTTATTTTTACAGAAACGGTAATGTATATCGCTAGGATCTTTCTCCACCTTACTCGCCGTTGTTCTCTTCTCAAAGCCACCAAGTTTCGTTCCGATCTGTGGAATAGAACAAAAGTTATGAAGGTTTAAAAAATTGTGAGATCAACAGATTGGTCTTCTCGCCTGTCAGGCACCATGAAGATAAAGCCCCTTCCGGCACCCAGGGAGAATAAATCCCCGGAAGCGGGGCTGAGTCTGTGAGCAGCGTGCGAGCAGGGAGCAGATTGAACCGGAAGCCTCTGATCAAAAGGTGAGCAGAGTGTGAGCTGCATCTGCTGCAACCGCTCTCGCTTCCCCCTCCCCCTCCCCCACACATCCCCCTTCCCCACAACCCCCTTTCCCCACACCCCCCCTTCCCCCATTGCCCCCTTCCCCCACAACCCCCCTTGCCCCACCCCCCCTTCCCCAACCCCCCTTCCCCCACCCCCACCCCCCCCCCCCCTTCCCCCACCCAGTTTGTATCCTTGTGTTGCTTTCAAGGAAACTAACCAATGGATATGTATTTATTTTAAATGGTATGCAGCTACTTATGCACCACCTTCAAAACTAATTCATGACATGTAATAGATCTGAAAACAACAAGGTTATTTGAAAAATCTGAGTGATTCTCTGAAGTCCTTCAGAGTGGCACATGTCCAACTTCAGTTCCACAAAATGTAATTGAGATGTAATTTCCTCAGGGCATATAGGAATGAACAATAAACTCAAAGTTTTCACAAGCAGTTGAAGGAATATTTATTACTTCATCCAAATCCTGATCAACATAATAACCTCATTGGTGTAATCTTATTCAACCGTGATTGTACGAGAAACTCATCACCTTGTGAAATATAGCACTTTGCATTTATCTCTGAGAGGGCAGCAGACATTACACCATGAAAGTAAAGATTGATTCCATTGTCTGTAATCTAATTTGATTGAAAGACATATCACGGAAGCAGGCCTCCATGCCCATCGTATCCATGCTGACCATTGATTTCCCGTTCATTTTGGTTCAATGTTATCAACTTTTTCATTCACTTCTTACACACAATGGCCAATTTACAGAGGCCATTTACCCCACAAACCCGCACATCTTTGGGATGTGGGAGGAAAACCGAAGCACCCGGAGTGAACCCACACGGACATAGGGAGAATTTGCAAACTTTTAAATTCCAATTTTTTTCAAGCCTGCCACTGCCTCACCACTTAACCTCATGAAACTCCTCCAGCCCTCCATATGTTACTGCTCCTTTACTTCATGCCTTTCAACACATTCCTGATTGTAATCGCCACATCATTAGTAACTCTGACTTAGACAATAGATAGTAGGTGCAGGAGTAGGCCATTCGGCCCTTTGTGCCAGCACTGCCATTCACTGTGATCATGGCTGATCATCTACAATTAGTACCCCGTTCATGCCCATATCCCTTGACTCCACTATCTTTACGAGCTCTATCTAACTCTCTCTTGAAAGCATCCAGAGAATTGGTCTCCACTGCCTTCTGAGGCAGAGAATTCCACAGGTTCACAACTCTCTGGGTGAAAAAGTTTTTCCTCATCTCTGTTCTAAATGGCCTACCCCTCATTTTTAAACTGTGGCCCCTGGTTCTGGACCCACCCCCCCCCCCCTCCACCCCAGCATCAAGAACATGTTTCCTGCCTCTAGCGTGTCCAATCCCTTAATAATCTTATATGTTTCAATAAGATCCCCTCTCATCCTTCCAAATTCCAGTGAATACAAGCACAGTCGCTCCTTCATGGTGTCTTGTCCTTAATCTGTGCAATTTATTTTTTAAAGCTCTCCATCTCTATCAATCTCTTCTTCTGAGGCACCCTGATTCCTTTTATATTTACAATATCCTCTCTATATATGCTTGGTGAATTATTGTTTCATTAGTCCTCTGTATTGTGTCATGTTGAAGAAGCAATATAATCACTAGTTGCTGTTAAGATGTTCTTTCAATTGCCAAATCCGTATGTCAATTAACACAGTCTTTGTGGCATCCTTAAATCATGGGTGAAGGAACTTTCCATTTGTGGATCATCAGAGGTGACACAGACTACTGTTACATAGAGGCTGGCAATGATTTCTATTCTTTATTTTTATCCTTTAAAGGCTCCCATATATTGTGATCTTAATTTTCCTTAACATTTCCCTAATTTTCCCTAATGCTTCAATATTCTACTCTCTTAAGTTACTCAAGGTCTCCACAGCCTCTCTCTATAAGATTTTGTTGCCCACTTCTGCCTCTCTGCCACAGAGATTCACATCTTCCTAACAATGTATTGCCTGTCAGCATTAAAATTCATGACAGTTCTTCCCCTCCTGTGTTTTAAATGAAGCCTGATCAGAAATAGTTTATTCCTCCCACTGTCATTGAGCATGTCGAGTCCACGAATGCTAAATACTTTGAAATATCAAACAAAAATACTATTTTGATTTCATGGCCTTGGGTATCGGGGACAGAAGGTAGGTTGGAAGATGCCATTTGTTTGTATGCAAAGGAAAATGGCCTGTTGATGGCTTTGTAGTGTTATGTTCTTGTTTGATTTAGTGAACAATATTTTCCATCAGCAGTTTTCATCCTCTACAAACGGAAATCGATATCTGTGATATGCTAAACTAAGGTTTGTCTGAGCCCACCATTTAACCGTCCCACCATGCAAAAAAATAGAAAGATTAAACGAAAACTTACCGTTTGAAGTTTGATCTTTATTTTATGAGAAGTTGAAGTAAGGGACTACGTGAAGAACCCGCATGTGCGTCAATCTTCAAAGCAACTGAAACCACGGACTACTTGCATGAACTTAAACTATAGAAAGATTAATAACGCTTGACTTAGCAAATTATCTTTATGAGATTCAGGGTTGGGAAAGGAGGGCACGTAGTCCCTCACTCCAACTTCTCATCAAATAAAGACCAAACTTCAAACGGTAAGTTTTTGTTTAAACTTTCTATTTTATATCAAAGTCTTGTGATGAGTCTACGTGAAGCCATTTGAAGCTCTGTGGTTTCATGCAGTAAGCAATCTGTGTGTGAAAACACTTAAACAGATAAACCATAAATGGTAGAAAGTACATGGGCTATTAAGAACATGATGCTAACTTACATACATGTACATTGCCCTTAATCGGACCACAGTCCCAATTGCCTTTGTGTTAGACAATAGCCCATGCAACACTGTTCAGAATTCTATCTGCAACCAACCAGACATGTTCAACAACATTTTATAACTTCTGAAAGTGCGCTTATCTGAGTCTCCTGCTGTTGCAAGATGATCAAAGGGGAAAATCCATTATATTGGCTGCTAACGAGTCACCCCCCCCCCCCCTGGTAGAGTGAGACTTGAAATTATTTGAATTTACTCCCACTTTTAGCTGCTCACACTCTACCATCTTGAAATAGTCTGCACCAACAATCTCTTGTGAAACTATTAAATAACTATGAAGAAACTATCCTTGGTTTCATAGGTACTAGTAAGCTCAGAGTACCTTTTTACATAATAAACACGCCCAATCTCCAGTCTGGTGGGTATGCTGTCAACTCCAACTTACCCAACCTTGCCCGTTTGCTTTATGAGTTTATTCCCATAAAAAGCTACCCTTATGTCAGATATGACCCAGAGATCTATACGGATATTGTGTAAAGACTGTGCTCTTTGTGCTGCAATCAGTTGTCATAAGCATAATTAACTTAAAAGATACTCCAAGATTAAGAATACAGTTGATGAATATCTCCATAATAATTTTACTGATTACACATTCCACAATACTTTGAATCTAGGCTTTAGAATGTTCATATAAAAGACACCTTTCATAACCTTGGTTAATGGGTGAATAACCAATAATTTGTCGTCCCACTTATAGAACTAGATACAATGACAAAGCAGCAAGAGCAATGTCAATTGCGCTATAACATAATTGCTTCTCTTAAACCCAAACTGAAAGAAACCAGAAACCTCTGCTACTTCTGTTCAAAGTAGCTCACATGTATCTCTTCACAAACTTTCTATACAACCATGGAATGATAGATGCACGAGAAATAGGCTGAACTAGCCAGACTTATCTACAATGGAAGCCCTGGGTCAGTAGGCCAAAATAGTAAGATTAAATGAGAACTTACCAGTTTGAAGTTTGATCTTGATTTTATGAGGAGTTACGATGAGCGATTACGTGCCCACCGCTCCCAACCCTCATATTGTTATCAAGGTCATCTGGTAGTACAAGTTCTCCAAATCTTACTATCTTCAGGTCAATTACTCTTATCTGTGATTTCACACCGCTGCTTTGAAGATTGATGCGCATGCGGGCTAACGGCCTTCTTCACGTAATCGCTCATCGTAACTCCTCATAAAATCAAGATCAAACTTCATAGAATCATAGAATCATAGAAAATAGGTGCAGGAGTAGGCCATTTGGCCCTTTGAGCCTGCACCGCCATTCAATATGATCATGGCTGATCATCCAACTCAGTATCCTGTACCTGCCTTCTCTACATACCCCCTGATCCCTTTAGCCACAAGGGCCACATCTAACTCCCTCTTAAATATAGCCAATGAACTGGCCTCAACTACCTTCTGTGGCAGAGAATTCCACAGAGTTGTAAGTTCTCAAACTGGTAAGTTCTCGTTTAATCTTACTATTTTACTTCGGAGTCACGTGAGTGACTACGTGAAGATTTCAAAGCTCTGTGATTTAATGCCGGAAACGAGTCATTGTGTTACACACTGCATGAAGTGAGCATGGATGAGTGAAAAAGATTAATGCATACAGACATGACTTAGTTTGTTAAAATGCTGATGCTCTAATCATCAAAATAAAATAATAGTGACCCCTTTCATCCAGGGGAAACTGTAAAACAGAATCGAAAATGGAGTTGGCAAATACCCCCAGTTTGGCAATGGGTTATAAAAGGTTGGTAAAGTATGTTCGTTTGACCATCCTACAGCTGCTAGGATGTGGTCCAGTGGAACGTACATAACCCTTGGAGCTGATGTAGTAGCAGCCCTGGTGGAGTGAGTGTTGAAAATATTAGTATCAACTCATGCATTAGCCAAAACCCCATTTTAACCACCTGGAGATGGTAGAACTAATACCTCTTATGAAGTTTTTAGTAACTAACAAATATTGCTAGTTTGGAGCCTTGAGGCTCTCGGTGACCTAGACGTATTGTTGTAATTGTGTGATCACACATTACCGAAGGTCCATAGGGTATGCCATGAAATTAGTTTGAGACCTAACGCCCCTGGTTAGTTCTGATTGATTAAATCAAAACATAAAATATTATGTTATTAGCAGATGTACCCATCCTGTCCAGTCGCAATTTATGTAGTGACTGGACCTGTTGCACTGAGGCCAGTGCCATGAGGATAATAACCTTATGAGTGCATGGATTCCATATTTCCCCGGGACCGGCTTGGGCCTTGGTCTGAAAACCTTATCATACTGAGCCTGCCTCGTAAGACAACTCTGGCCATAATTCTGAGTCTGCCTTGAAAGACAATGCTGGCCATATTTCTGTGCCCAGCTTTCAAGCTACCACCGGCTTCAGTGAACCGCTTACCCCCGATGGAGGCGTGGGGTGTGTCGTCGCCTACCGATGAAGTTTTGCTCGTTGTCAGTACCTTGATTAGACCGACAGCATTTTGCTTCCTCATCCTGGTCTTACCTGTGGGATAAGTTTTACCTGAAGAGAGGATTTGGCGGCTGGTTTCATTTCCTGGATTTCATGCCCTCCAATGTCACCCTGATAGCGTTGTTCACTGCCGGCACTTGTAGTGTGAGAGAACTCTAGCCCCTTGCGGGTATTCTGCCAACGGCTGGAGAGCAACTCTTCTGGCAGCAACCCCTTCATTTGCGAGTATCTCTTAAAGCCATATGCATGTGCTCCAGTATGTTCCACGGACATACTTCGAATTTGAAGTCAGTTACATACTGACCACTCGCACTCCCCTCCACAGAGAGGGAGATTCGTAGGCAGCCCTGAAAACAGATGCTGCCACAGGCCGCTGAGGATACCTGCGCTGAAATGGCTCCTCCAGCGGACCTATATCAGGCTTTTTGCTCTGGGTCAGACTGAAACTGGCCCTGAATGCCCCCCTCCTCAGAGAGGGAGACATTGTTCAGCCTTGAAACAGGTGCCGCTGCCTGCAGGTTCTCCATAATACCCGGGCTGATAACTCCGTCCTTTGGAGTATATCATTGTGGAGCACCTCTCCATCAGGTGTTCCATGTGGGTTTGAACGTTTAAAGACGTTACCCATGAAGGAGGGGATCCTCTCCATCAGGAATCCTGTCGTTTTAGTGAATGTTTATGCCCCTAATTGGGATGATGTTCACTTTGCAAATAAGGTTCTGTCATTAATACCCGATCTGAACACGCACCAGTTAATTTTTTTGGGAGACCTGAACTGTGCTATTAATCCACTGCTTGATAGGTTTAGTTCTAAGGGGACACCTTCTGGAATGGCAAAGATCTTCTCACTTTATGCAACAAAATGGTTATGTGGACCCCTGGAGATTTCTGAATCCAACTGCTAGACAATTCTCTTGTTTTTCTCATGTTCACCATTCTTTTTCCAGATAGCCCCCTCATTCCTAGGGTTAAGAAAATTGAATATACTGCTATAGAAATATCAGATCACTCATCTGTGATACTGGACCTAGGCTTTCCTTTAAATATTAAAGAACGACCTCTTTGGAAACTCAACCCCCTTTTGCTGTCCAATGAAAAATTTTGCAGTTTTGTGTCGGCTAACATAGACACATTCCTTGAAATTAATAAAACTGAGTCCGTATCCTGTTCTTTAATTTGGGAAACTTTAAAAGCCTACTTAAGAGGTCAAATCATATCTTATACTTGATACGCCAATAAAGAACATAAGAAGGAAATGGAAACCCTGTTAAAATCCATCTTGACCCTGGATAGGTAATATTCTGAAGCACCCACCATGTTTGCCGGTTTTCCTACCCAAGTCATTTTTTAACTCAGTTAACCAATCTATAACCTCCTTTATATGGTGTAACAAGGTTCCAAGGGTCAATAAGTGTACTCTCCAAAGAGATCGTGAAATAGGTGGACTGGGCCTTCCTAGCTTTATTAATTATTACTGGGCATCCAATATCCAAAAGATATTACTCTGGCTCCACCGACCAGATACAGATTGGTGTCTGCTTGAATCACAATCCTGTTACTCCTCGTCTCTCCCAGCTTTAGTAGATTCCTCCCTGCCATTGAAACCCTCTAGATTTACATCCAACCCTGTCGTACTATCAACCATCAAAATTTTTAACCAATTTCGTTGCCATTATAAGCTTACATCAGCTTCAGTTCTGGGTCCCATTCACAGTAACCATTTATTCCCCCCCTCTTCACTTGACTCAACCTTTCGACAGTGGGGTTTGAATAGTCTTATGTCCATTAAGGATTTATACACTAACAACATATTTGATAGTTTCGACTACCTACACAAAAAACATGGTCTCCCACATAAGCATTTCTTTAAATATCTTCAGGTTCGCCACTTTGTCATGAAACAATTTCCTTCTTTTCCTGATCTCCCTCCTGTCACAGTGTTGGATAAACTCACTCTTACCTTTGCAAATAAAGGACTGATCTCTGCAGTATATTCTCGATTGTTGCATTTAGGAGTTCAAAACCTGAACAAAGTTATAGCTAGGTGGGAGGATGACCTTGGTATGAATCTGTCTGAGGAATGCTGGACAGAAGCGCTGAAAAAAGTCCACTCCTCGTCATCATGTGCTAGATTGGGGCTCATACAATTTAAAGTTTTACACAGGGTTCATTTAAGCAAAGCCAGGCTTGCTAACATATATCCAGGGACGGACGCTGGCTGTGACAGGTGCTCATTCTCTCCAGCCAATCTAGCTCATGCATTCTGGTCTTCCCCCAAACTTGTTAACTACTGGGCAGTGGTTTTTAAAACCATCAGTGAAGTCCTTGCGATGACAGTGAGACCTTGCCCGCTTGTTGCTATATTTGGTGCAGCAGATAAAACCTTGGGTTTAAATACAACCCAGTCTGATATCATTACATTTACATCACTTTTGGCCCGTAGGAGAATCTTGCTGGTCTGGAAATCTAACACTCCTCCATCTGCCGCTGCTTGGCTGGAAGACGTCATGTTTTTTTTTAAGGTTAGAAAAGATTAAATTCACATTTGAGGGGGTCTGTGAAAAAGTTTTATTTGAAATGGGAACCCTTTTTATCATACTCTGAGGGTCTAAAGGAACTACCTGTTGACTGAGGGCACTTGACATTAAGTGGGGATCTGCCTTTATTCTGTTTTGTTACTTTATTATTGTTAAAGAGTGCATTTGATTTTGTGATATATTTGGATTGTGAAAAAATAAGCTGCCAAGGGGCATTTAGGGAGGGTGGGTTAGGATTATTTTGTTTATATTATTATTAATATTATTATTATTTATAAAAAACAAAATGAAGGAAAATGTAATGCTATACATCAGATGTGATTTTTTTTTCCCTCCAATTAAAAATCTATTAATTTAAATTTTAAAAAAAACCAAGACGTTACCCATGAAGGAGGGGATCCGCACCATAAGGAATCCTCCTGGCCCGACTCCTTTGAGTCAACGGGCCTCTTCCCTATGCTGCCCTCCACAGAGAGGGAGATATAATTTAGTGGCTAACCCTCCAAACGGGGTTGCCTAGGTGCTATCGGCACAAGTCTGAAGCCGCTGGCTCCACCGCCAGCGACTTGAAAGGCGAATTTCCGCGGTCTAAGTAGCGGGTTCCCTGCAGCCATTTCTGGGATTCCTGAGGTCATCACCGGGATTCCCTGTGGTCCATAAAGGTTCCCCCACGGCCCGTCCGGACTTCGTCCTGAATCCAGCAGGCAAACGCTGTAAAGAGCTTCCTGCAATACAAAAAACAACCCTGGAATAAGTTTAAAACTTACCTTGTAGGTTTAAACTTACCGCTGGACAGAGTAACGCTGCCAGTTGGCTCATTTGTGCAAAGCGAGTCAACGTAATGACGCGCATGTGGGCTAACGGCCTTCTTCACATAGTCACGTGACTCCGAAGTAAAATGACACTACTATAATTCACGTCATTTATAAACTCCGTGACAAAATGCCCTTTAGATCTGAGTAGGGCGACTTCCAGTGGCGCCATGTTTTGGTAACAGTCGCCACACATAGCTCCGCTCCCGAAAATTTACTATTTTTCGCATTAAAACTGGGTCAGTAGATCGGGACCGATTAAAAAAGGTTATTGGAGGCTTTGAATGCTCTGCTGATGGTATCTTCAGTAAGTGCTGTGCATTAAACTCTGGATTTAACCCTTTAAATGCAGAATCCGATTTCTGCTCAGAATCTTCAGAGAAGCATTTCAAAAATATACTGCAGCACTGAGAAGGAGCCTGAAGAGCTTGGAGAATCGACTTTTGAAGGTACTCTTGAAGGCAAACTGCATTCCGAAATGACTACAAAACCTAAGGCAGATAAGGCAGATAAGGAGAAAGACTTGGAGGACTTAAAGCAAATGGTAAGAGAACTGGAAGATGAAAAGGTGGACGGAACGCACATGGAAAAAATTATGAAAGATATGACAGATAAGCTAATGCTGAATACGAATACGGACAATTTGAAAGTTATTGAGTCTGTGCAGGATTCGATCAACACCGTAAATAAAAGAATTGAAGATGTGAGAGTCAAACAATTGGAGTGAATGGACAAGGGGGAAGAAGACACTAATAAGAAGTTTGTTGCAGTGCATGAGACTGTCGCCTCATATGTGAAAACAATGAAAGAGATGGAGGAAGAGATGGTACGAATGGCCGAGGTTATGAAAAAAATTAAGACACAGCACGACCTCACTGCAAAACAGCTGGCATAATGTTCGGATAAGTGCTTAGACTTGGAAACTCGTTCGAGGAAGGCGAGGGAGATAACCCTCGGGAGTTTGCTGCGGATCTAATTAAATAAGTTCTCAATCTTCCTAACCTTCCGAAAATTGAAGCGGCACATTGAATTCCGATATTCAAACAAAAATCCCAAACAGGTTCAGAATACACACATCAGATCATTGTGAAAATTCGGGACATTTCTGGCGTGGAAGAGGTTATGAGTAATATCAAATATGGAGTACCACTGAAATACGAGCAGACAACCTTCAAAATATTTAGAGATTACCCCTATGAAGTGGTCCAGAAAGGAAATCAATTCTACAAGGTAAAGCAAGCGCTCCAAGGCATGAGGGTGTCAGATATAGAGTCTACTTTCCCGCGAGAATGCGCATTTCTTACAACAATCAACACAAATCATTTACAAATCCGGAGAGCGCATATAAATATGACTTAACCATCGTGGAAGAGAATAAGTAACTTGAAAAGCTGAACTGTATGGATATTCTCTCTCTTTACTATTTCACCATGAAATGTGCTCAACAGAAGATGGAACTCTCCCTGTGTTTAGACTCGACGGCTTATCGAGGAATGTTAATTCAAGGACATACTGGGTTCCAAGTGAAGCGGAAAAAGATAAACACTGAATACAGAGCTCTACAATATAATCTGAACAGAGCAATTACCGTGGTTTAAAGATTTAACTGAATAACCTAATGTTATAGAAATAACACTTTTAACACTTAAAACATAGAATACTATCATAGAAATTGTAATGAACATTAACCAGATTGGTAGTAAGGGGCTGATTTACAAACTAACAATTATAACTTAATATCTTAATAAATTTTAAGCAGATTTATAACCGGGTTGTGAGGGGGATGACGGGCTCCTGGCTCAGATCCAGAAGCCTGCCCTAGGTAGCTCCTTCAAACAATAGCTGATTATTATTGAGGTAAAAACTGATGCTTAACACTCTGTAGATAAAACAGTTAGATATATTTGGGAATACATATGAAATGGATATATGTACTGCAATTAGGTATTATATAGTTGATTTGGAATCAGCTCCGCTCTAGTATGGATATGTTATGACCTATTGAGGGAACTGAGCTATTTGTTTGTTTATTAACATTGACAACGGAAGTCCATATAATGTTTTCTCCCACCAACAGGTGGGCACTTATTACAGTGCCGACAAGCTCGGTCACTGTATTTTCACTTTTACTATTTTATTTTTACAATCACAATTAATCACATGTGTGTTTTTTTTATTCAAGGATAATCACAAATGGAATCCACAAACTGAACTTGGTAGGTTGACTGTTCCCCCATTGCTTAAAGACCTGAGGTACGGATGCACCACAAGATACATAGGTACTAAACCTAGTCAAAATGCAAGACACTAAACAAAATAAATTGGGAGGAATCTCATTTTGCAGTTGGAATATTAGGGGGGGCTAACGAACGTATTAAAAGGGGTAAGATTTTAGCACAGCTGAAAGCATTTAAGTCAGATGTTATCTTCCTCCAAGAAACGCATCTTGAAGTTCAAGATCAAGTTAGATTGAGGGACAACTGGATAGGTCAAACTTTTCATTCGTCATACACGTCAAAATCCAGAGGCACGTCCATCATGATTCGCAAAGGTATACCATTTAAACAGAAAAATACCTTAATAGATAAGGATGGGAGATATTTGATAGTTACCGGTGAGATTCATGCAATCCCTGTCACATTGGTAAATATATATGTGCCTAACTTTGATAATCCGCATTTTTAAAATAAAATTTTGAATATAATTGCAGAATATAATTACCAGAATGTTATAATTGGGGGAGACTTCAACTGTGTCTTAGATCCTTATTTAGATAAATCCAGTCAAAAACAACGAGGTAATACGAAATCTAAAACTAGTGAACTTTTAAACACATATATAAAAAATACAAATATAACCGATGTTTGGAGGAGTGCAAATCCGACAGGCAAGGAATATTCGTTTTATTCATCGATACACAAGACTTCTTCACGTATAGATTATTTCCTGGTAGACACAAAATTAATTCTGTATACTCTTAACCCAAAATACCGCACAAATATGATTTCAGATCATTCCCCCCCTAACTTAAAAAAAAATAGAAGGCATGTCTAAGAATACATCGTTCCGGAGGTATAACCCCCAAATTTTGAAAGACCCGCAAGGGAGTATATATCTAAGACAGCAAATGGATCTTTTTTTCAAAATAAATGATATGCCAGACACACCACCTACATTATTATGGGAATCTTTCAAAGCTTTTATTAGAGGTGTTATAATCTCATACCAAGCCTTTCAGAATGAAAAAAATAAGAATGAACAACGGCAGCTAGAGGACCAAATTAGACAATTAGATATAGATAATGCTAAAGACCCGTCCATGGATAAACACAATAAAATATTAATACTAAAATTCAAATTAAATAAATTACTATCAGAGAAAATTATAAGATTATTCCAAATTACAAGACAGAAACAGTTTGAATTTGGGGAGAAGCTCATAAACTTCTCGCACGCCAATTAAAAAAATGAGAAAAGGAACACATGATTTCAAAGATTAAATCAGACAGAGGGGAAGTATTAACATTACCGAATGAAATTAATAAAAGATTTGTGCAATTTTATGAGAATTTGTATACATCCAAAACAACAATGGACACCAACACAGTCACTGAGCTCCTGGATAATTGCAATCTTCGCAAACTAGAATTGCAGGAACAAGAGGAATTGGGAGCACAAATCTCAAATAAGGAAATAGAAGAAACAATATTCTCATTAAAAAATGGAAAAACACCAGGTCCTGACGGATTTAGTAATGAATTCTATAAAATTTTTACGATAGATATAACACACGCGCTTTCAGAGAACAAATATTACCTAATACACTAGCAGAATCTACAATTACATTATACTTAAAAAATAAATTAAGTTATTTCGCTGCATGCAGAAAAAGCATTCGATCAGGTTGGATGCAAGTATATGGTTAAGGTATTGCAAAAATTTCAACTGGGAGAGAATTTCATTCAATGGATTAAATTAATATATAATAAGCCAACGGCCAGAATATTAACTAATGATATTTTATCCATGAAATTTCAACTGTCAAGGGGTAATAGACAAGGTTGTTCATTATCACCATTGTAATTTGCCCTCATAATTGAACCACTAGCGGAAAGTATTAGAACTCATCCGAATATCCACGGATATAAGACAAAATATTCAAACAATAAAATATCATTATACGTTGATGATGTACTTTTGTACATCACAAAGCATCATATCACTATACCCAACATTTTTAATTTAATTGAGGATTTTGGTTCATTTTCAGGTTACAGAATAAACTGGAATAAAAGTGAAATCATGTCAATAAAACCGAAAGATTCTACACATCTCGTACAATTTCCTTTTAAAATAGCTGGGGAAAAATTTAAATACTTGGGCATTGAAATTACTAGAAGATATCAAGACATGTTTAAAGCATATAACCCTGTACTTAAGAAATTACATAATTTAATTAAATTCTGGAAAACACTCCCGGTGTCCTTAATAGGTCAAATAAACGCCATAAAAATGATTTTCTACCACAAATTCTATACTTGTTCCAATCAATGCCACTATATCTACCCAAAAAGTTTTTTTTTTAAATTGGGCTCAGATATTACAAATTTTATTTGTGATTATAAGACCCATAGAATACAAAGACCACACCTGAATAAACCCAAAGTAGTAGGGGGATTAGCACTCCTTAATTTTATGCATTATTATTGGTTGGTAAATATTAGAAATATGATTCAATTGTTGGATAATTCTCTTCATCAACCGGAATGGATCATTATGGAGAAAGAGGACTGCTCCCCCTTTAATATTGGTGCGATCCTTCGTTCACCAATGACGGTGAATAATACAAACTACAACAAAAACCCAATTATACATAGTACAATCAGAATTTGGAAACAAATAAAATACAATTAAAAATTAAGAAACTGATCTCTCCTATCTCCTATTGCTAAAAACCCTCTGTTTAAACCCTCGATTATAGACAAAGCATTTAAACAATGGGAAAGAGCAGGAATTAAAACTTTGGGAGATTTGTAGGATACGGGAAAACTATTATCATTTAAACAAATACATCTAAAATACAATCTGGGTAACAATCAGTATTTTAAATATTTCCAAATATGTGATTATTTGAAAAAACATGCACATGAATTTCACAAAATGCCATTAGACTTACTAGATGAAGTAATGAATACAAAGGCGGAATCACCAAATTTAATTTCACATATATATAATATTATACTAAATGCAGTAATACCAACAACGGAAGGTATTAGAGATGAATGGGAAAAGGAACTAAGCATAAACATTTCCAATGAAAGGTGGAAAGAATACTTATTAAATGTGCACAAATGCTCAATTAACGTTAGATACATTTTAGTACAATTTAAAATTAAACATAGATTATACTACTCAAAAACTAAATTAAATAAATGTTTCCCTAACGTTTCACCAACTTGTGATAAATGCCACTGTCAAGAAGCTACAATAGCGCACTCATTCATCTTTTGTACAAAAATTCAAAGGTTTTGGATTGAAATCTTTGAAATTTTCACAAAAGTGTTTAAAATAAAAATGACACCATGCCAGAATGGATAATTTTCGGAATGACAGAAGGTAGTTCGGAATTAAATGCGTATCAAAAGAATTTATTTGATTACGGCTTAATAATAGGAAAAAACTAATCTTAAAATTCTGGAAAAATGCTCCTACACCAACATTAAATATGTGGATTTCAACTACGTTTGAAAACTTCATCTTGAAGATATGAGACTCCACCTGGAAGGAAAATCAGAACGCTTCTATCAGACGTGGTCTGCATTTATAAAATTACTACAAAGACAGGGTGCAGGAGTACCTCGGGCCTTGGTGGGGGGGGGGATGAAAAACTATGGAGTTGGTGGATTCCTTTTGCGTGATATATATAGCATAGTAACTGGCTTTTTTTTTCCTTTTCCTTAAAAAAAATTTTTTTTTTTAGGGTCTATCTCTTAACCCCCTTTATCTAATTCTTTGACCAAGGGTTTCTTCTCCCCTTTGGCACACTCTTTCACTATCACAACTCTTTTCACCTATTTCACTCTCTTTCTTTCTATTCTTTTTCTTTAAAAGCTATAAAATTATGGGGTACAATGATTGTTACAATATATATGTGAAGTACATTGATGTATTTACCTCTAATAAATAAAAATATTTTAAAAATAAAAATTAAAAAATTAAAAAAAGATCTGAGTAGGGCAGCATTAACTTTAGAATCTTTATAAATAGCCGAGGGCTGAAGTGAATCCCTTAGGTAGAACCTAAAATTTCCAACACTGGCCTTGCCATATCTGTACCTCTTGTGTATTGATATGGGAAGGTATGCATCTTCAAGATCAATTGAGGCCCTAAATCCTCTGTAATCAGCTAAATTGCTGAATGACAATTATCCATCTTAAAATGGTTATACCAACCACATGATCAGACTAGCCAAAACCAAGCCTGTTTTGGCATCCTCCATTTTTCTTCAACCTTGAGAAAATATTAGAATATACCCCTCTAGTTCTTGGGCAGACTGCTCTTCCTTTGTGAGATGTCTCTGTTCCACTTGGATCGCCATAGTTTCTTCTTTGAACCATATGTACGGAAATCTTGGCTTCTCTTGCCACGGAGGAATTATTCATCCAGAAAACTGCACCTTATAACCGTTTATAATTTGTAAAATGGAGGTTATCTGTCCCCACCTGTTCGTCAAACCGTATTACCTAGGAGATACTTGAATATCGACAGCACATCTCATGTGACTGATGTACTAACATTTGCATACTCAACAACCTCCACCTCATTGTTGCTTTGCTGTCCATGACGAGACAGATGGTGACTGTATATGTGATCAAGGCAGTTTCTGAGAACGCCCTTGCTATAAAAAAACCCACCAAGACTGCTAATAAAAAAATAGACAAAAGGTGATTATCACCCCCTGCCACGAAGTTCCAACTATCCCTGAGACAGACACCACCAAAAAATGGCCTCAGGCTGAAGATTAATGGTCAACTGATCCTAGATTTTGCTCTATCCTTGTGTAGGCCTGGTGCTCCAACTTGGTAGAGATGATATGTATGCATGTAAACGGGAGTCTTACCCTCCAAGGGTGTATTCACCACACCCACCGCAGCCTTGAAATTCTATTGCACTAAATTAACATAAATTGGATAGACCTCAGGCCTATACCATCCTAACACAATTGAGTTTAGACTGCAAATACACAAAAGTGCAAAAGTGACTACTGTAAATCAGACAGCAGAATTCCCCCTGCTGACCTTGCAAAGGCCGAATCCTTCCCTGAGAAAACTCACAACTTTCTGGGGTATAAGGCCTTTTGACTTGTTTTGCTTCAACTGGTGACATAAACCTACCAAGCTCCAGTGTCTGGCAGAATCATAACATATATCAGATCCTTATGACTAGAGTTGAAGCGTAACATCCACTTGATGTGGGAATACGAGTTCCCTGTCAACTCCTTACCGTCAGAGTCACCACGAATCCTCAACAGCCCTCCTCAGAGTGGAAATATATCATAATGTAACCCTGAACCAGGAATTTATCCGCAGTTCTCTGACTGGAACCACTTGTCTCAGTCGCCAGTGCGCAACACATTCTCTTCGACCAGCCTCTCAATCAGGAATTCTGGTATTGAGAGCCTACAGATTATATATTTTATATATATATTTACTATTTACAACATGAACCTGCAAGTCAGATTTAAAAAATGCTACATGCCAGATCGGCCTTCTGCTGGTAGCTACCTATCCCCGAGAGGATGGCAAATGATGTTCCAGCGAGCTGGCAATTCTACTAGCCGAGCTGAAAGAATTAAGCATGTGTTGAGGGAAACCTCAAACTACCTCACTCTACTGAGCAGCTTAATAACCTGAATCACAGATGTTGAGGCAGTGCTTCCCTGGCCAATATGTTCCATATGGACAGCCAGTTTCAAGTTGGTCTACCCTGAACCAGGGTAGCCAATCTGTTCCTATTTGGAACTTACAGAGGTTGCTATGCAAGGCACCCTGCCAATGTCTCTGCATCAACCTGAAATGTACCAAACAGACCATGCTGCCAATAAATCCAAACCTGGGTCGACAGACTGCTCCATTTCGGAGTTTTACGGAGGTTAGTAAAGTGACCTTACCTGCCAGCATCTCTGAGCCCAGGTCGACCTCCTTTTTGGAGCTTCAGTCTGAAGTTCCATTGCAGACCCTGTCTGACCACATCTTCAGCCCCACGCTTGGCAAACAGCTCCCTTCCAAAGCTCAAAAGGGACATTGCTGTGCAAGACACATCTGCCAGCATTTCTGAGACCAATGGGACTGAATGCTCCTTCGGCTACAGCCTCTTTGGAGACTTGCTGGAGCTTTTCTGTGCAGGTCACGCTACCAGTTATTCCCAGCCTGGTTTGACAGGCCGCTCCTTTGGCCCCTTCTGTTCCTTCGGAGCCTTAGCGGAGCTCACTGAACAGGCCGCGCCTGCCATTACACCGAGCCTGACTCAACAGGCTGCTCCCGCGGGCCTTCTGCCTTTTTTGGAGCCTTGCTGGAGCTGACTGTGCAGATCGCACTGCCAGTTTATCCCAGCCTGGATCGACAGGCTGCTCCTTTGGCCAGCTGCTCCTTCGCAGTCTCAGCGGAGCTCACTGGACAGGTCACGCCTGCCAGTACTGCAAGCCTGGTTCAACAGGCTGCTCTTGCGGGGCCAGCCAGTGACTCCCAACTGCTCCTCTCCGGAGCTTCAACTGAGGTAGCTATACAGGTCACACCCATCAGCTTCTCCGCGTTCAACGACCTGCTCCCTTTTGCAGCCTTCACGGAGGTAGCTGTACGGGTCATGCCCATCAGCTTCTCCGCGTTCAACCACCTGCTCTCTTTTGGAGCCTCTGCGGCAGCAGCTGCACGGGCCGCACCCGTCAACCTCAAGGCGGTAGCTGTATCAAGCCGTGTCTGACCAGCCTCACATGCGGCAGCTGTACGGTCCTCGCCCGTCAGCTTCTCGAGTCCAGCCGCCTGTTCTTGTTCGGAGCCTCCACGGCGGTAGCTGTACTGGACCACGCCCGTCAGCTGCTCGAGTCCGGCCGCCTGCTCCCGTTTGGAGCCTCCAACGGCTGCACCCGTCAGCTTCTCCGGGCCCGCTGCACATATTTTCGGAGCAGCGGACCGTTCCTGAAACAAAATTGTCTTACCTGCTGGAGCAGTTTCAAACTGCTCCGAATCCCGTGCCATACGTCGACGTATTGACGCGCATGCGGGCTGGCGGGTTCTTCACGTAGTCTCATCACGAGACTTTGATATAAAATTACCCTGGAGTGTAGTGATATGAACTCGTGAATGTTTCCAATTTTCAAAGATTGTCCTGTTGGTTTGCTCCATTTGTTGAGAGGTGTGCTGATGGGGTTGCACAGTGGCATAGTGGTGGAGTAGCGACACTGCACAAGGCACCCGGGTTCGATCCTGAATAAGGGTGCTGAGTATGCAGACTTTGTACGTTCTCCCTGTGATGGCATGGGGTTTTTTTCTGGGTGTTCTGGTTTTCTCCCACACCCTAAATACATACCAGTTTGTAGGTTAATTGGCTTCTGTAAAAATGTAAATTCTCCCTAGAGTGTACGATAATGTTAGTGGACGGGGTGATCGCTGGTCGGTGGGACTTGGTGGTCGAAGGGCCCGTTTTCATGCTGTATCTCTAAAGTCGAAAGGTAGAGTCTAAAGAATGCCTGGGAAGGGGATGTTGTGATGCTCCATTCTGCAGAAGAATAAGGTGAAGTCGATTCATACGTGAGAGGAGGAAGTCTGAAAACAAATGTTAGTGCCAATAACAAAATAAATCTGGAATAAAAGCTAACAATGGCTATAGGATCATAAATGTTTACAAACCAGAAGCAACCCATTCAACCTATCTTATTTAACCAAAAATGTTAGATTAATCCTACTTTCCATCTCTTGAGGCAGAAACAAAGAACTGCAGATGCTTGTTAATACACCAAAGGACAAAAAGTGCTGGATGAACTCAGCAAGTCAGGCAGCATTTCTGGAGAACATGGATAGGTGATATTTTGGTTCATCTGAAGAAGAATTTTGATTTGAAACATATCTGATGAAGGGTTTCAACTCGAAATGTCACCTATCCATGTTCTCTAGTGGTGCTGCCTGACCTGCTGAGTTACACCAACACTTTGTGTCCTTTTTCATCTCTTGATTCTTGGTTCTTTAGGTTCTGGCTCTTCTAGTGCTTCCAGTCACTTGTTAAAAGCTGTAAGGATTTTTGCCTCCACCAACCTTTCAGGGTGTCCGTTCCAGGGCCCCACCACTCACTGAGTCAAACGTGTGTGTTTCACAACTCATTTCTAATCGTGCCAGAATTTAATGAAGCAGTGGCTCCGAGAGCACAAAACAATGTATTGTTCTTGGAAAATGTCTCGAATGGTAATCATTAAGATACCAGGTTGTCCCAAAACTCCATCTAGTCCATTCACACCCTGCATAAAAGAAAATAAATTGCTGATTTTACCCTGTCTGACCTACATGTGACTCCAATATGACTGTGCTCTCGAACGACTTGACAAGCTGTTCAGTTAAGAGGCAATTAAGAATTCAGCAATTAGGGACAAGTAATTTGAATATATTAAAACAATTCTAAGTACAAAGATTTATGACTCTACTTCCTTCAATACTGAATACTATCACCAACATATAAAAACCGTGGAAATATTTGGCTCACTGGTTCAGTTTTCCATTCTTATAACCATGGAATTTTATTTTTGAGATCTTTAGCCAAGACCGAACTCTTCCAGCACATTTCAATGTTATCAGTATTCTTTTCAATGACTCAATCTATGCTTTCTCAATAAAATAACAATTTGTAAACCTGGCTTGGAGCCAGCATATAAATTCTAAGGCATAAAATGCTCAACTCAAATGTCACCCATTCTTTCTCTCCAGAGATGCTGCCTATCCCGCTGAGTTACTCTGGCATTTTGTGTCTACCTTCGATTTAAACCAGCATTTGCTGTTCTTCCCACACATAAATTCTAAGACAAATGGTTCCCTTCATTGTAAACCACCGGGATTCAAGAATACGTGGATGATCATTTTGATATATTTTCTGCAGCTTTTTTTAACTTTGTGCTGTTGCTCCATTTAAATTCAATGGTTTTTTCAACCATGGAATGTAAACAGAGATGGGTGAAACCAAACAGTATGTAAAATGGTGCTGATGATGTGGAATGTCTGTTTTATGCCACCATCCAAGACAACGTTGCTCTCTTAATGAAAAGTTGTGTCCCGATGTTTTAGACTGTGGAAGGCAGTTCAAATTTGTTTGAATTTTGGGTGTTATGGGGGTAAGGTGTTGTCACGAGGCAGAGGGAAGTTTAGTTTTTCATCTCAGTACATTGCATCTGATCCGGAAGTATTTGACCTGATACTGAATGGCTGAAAGTGAAAAGTGCACATTTTTTTCAATGCCCTTATCTTATAAGCACAAACATTCTGCACATATGCATTTATAAATTATTTCGATAGGAATTTCCCCATTGATTGAACTTTTTGCTTGAATGGTTCAGGCATGCAGAGAGCAGAAGTGAAATTGAAATTCACATATTTTGATGTCTCTGCAGCCTAATTCACGTACCCAATCTTAGCAGAGCAATGGACGAATGAAATAGGAAGTTATGAGGGAATCTATGTTTCTCGTTCTCCAATTCAAACATCATAAGACAGTAAATCATTCAAAGGTAACGTAATGTTCCAGTTACAGTTTCTGTTCACAAATCAATGAAAATTAATGAATACTTTTCAAAAGGACATTGATTCCCGTTCAATATCAGGACTCAAATCAAAGTGTTCATGTGCTTGTTCAAATCAGATTTGCAGAATTTAAATAATCTCTCATGTCACACCCATAAATCTGCGCTGTGTCTTTTCTTTCACAATGATGGGCTTGTTTAGAAATTACAGGAAACATCTGGAAAATATTTAGCTGAGAATAATAGTTTTCTAATTCAGATTAAGAATGTGCATCAGTTTAAGTAAAAGCAGACTTCCCTTCTTCTGAAACAAAATCATTCTCTTATCACAAGATACATCAGACAGTAAATGCAAGTACGTTTAAAAGGTTTTAAGGTTTGCTGAAATAAGTGATTACTAACCTAATCTATATTCCTATGAAATAAAGGGACAGATGGCCATCTATGTTGACATTGTGACTGCTGCTGTTTTAGCTTCCCAAAGCAGGAGGGGACATCATTTGTCAGAGTTTCCATAGCTGATCGTTTGTTGAACCGTGGCTTTTCCGGACACTGCGTGAGGTCAGGATTGTAATCACATAAAGAGCACTAATAATTCAATTCCATACACAAACAGCTTGCGAGACTCATCCATTGATCCAATACTGACTGTTTAAATGTTTTGTCTAATCTGAGTGTGGACATGATGGGCCAAGTGGTCTTGTTCCATGCCATCATTTGTCTCTGCTTCACTGATTAGCTGTGGTAGGCTTCTGTCATGGAGAGCCAACAGTTCTTCATGAATCACCATCTCTGAAAGGGGAGAGAGAAAGGGAGCAAGTGATCAAGGAACTGGTGCTAGACACAAAAGGAAGCAACTGCAGATGCTGGTTATATGTCTGGGTTAAAACGTGGTGGTAACTGGAGAGTGGAGAACCAGCAGCTGACTGGAGCACATAGTTCGATCCTGAGTTCTGTGCCTGCGCATTGCAATGTAGAAAGCAGCGACAGGATGGACATTACATGCCAGTCTATCTGACCGTCTGACCTGTCGCTTGATGAAACCCACAGCAGTAAAACACAAATGTACTATGATGGGATGGATGCACTTTCCATCCAATCCGAGTTTCACATCATCCTTTGCTGCTGTAAAAGGTGCAACCCCATTCATTTCATGTTATTTTATGTTTACCAATTCATTTCTTGTAGTTAAAGTAGTTTTAAATTCAATCATTTTTCTCACAAGGGCGATTCACTCTGTTATGTCTTCTGTTTGCGCAAACAGGACTAGTACCCCTGGGACTGGTACCCCTGAACTGTCTCTGATCATATTTTTAACCATCCCGAGTTACCAAACAGTAAGTTGGAGAATAAGCAATTTTGCTTTCTTTGCTTAAAGTTATTTATTCTTTTAACAGTTGCCATGCCAATTTTGTAGTTCATTGTTTTTAGTTCATCTTGGTGTAGGTTTGAGTTGAACAGAGAGAGAGAGAGAGAGAGAGAGAGAGAGAGAGAGAGAGAGAGAGAGAGAGAAAGGAAATGAAGGGGTAGAACACGTATGAATAAGAAAGGCTGGTAGCACTGGAAATGAAAAAAGGAGGCTTACAAATAAGTAAATGGGGAGGGGAAGGTCCGGGGGGGGGGGGGGGGGGGGGGCTTTAGGGGAGAGGGTTTAGGGGTCAGGGTTAGTGTTCTTATCTGGGGAGGGTATGGGAACTCAGATGGAGGAGAATGAAGAGGGATTGCAATTAGGGAGTTGGGGTAAAGAGGACCTTGAGGGTTAGAGAGTACGAAAAGCAACAAGGTGCAATAGAAAAGTATCAGAGAGGCAAGGATGGGAAGTATTGAAGATGATAGAACAAGTAGTAGGCCAAGCTAGAATGTTTAATGGGATGAAGGAGAATTTAGTTTAAAAAAAGTGTGTGGGGTTACTTGGATAAATGCCCTGTGCCCCATCCTTGAATCTTTGGCCAACAAATGTAGCCAGATTAAGACACTAGCTAACCCTCTCCTCCACTTTCTCCCTCACACCCTCCTCTTCTCTGGCCCCCTACCCTCTCCCAGTGCCTCACCTGGACTCCCACCTATTTCTAACCCCTACCCCCCTCCCCTCACAACCTTCCTACCTCTGGCTTCACCTCTACAATCCTGCCTGACATCCTTTGCTCTTATCTCTCGCCTTTGTTCTAACCATCTGCCTAATTACCCCCCCCCCTCGCCGACGTCCACCTATTACTGCCATGCTTTATCCTGCCTTCCCCTTTTCCAGCTTTCTTCTTCCCCGCTACAATAAGTCTGAAAAAAATGTCTTGATCCGGAACATCACCTCTCCATGTTCTCCAGAGATGCTGTCTGACCTGCTGAGTTACTCCAGCACTCCTTTTGTGTCCTTTTGTGTAATAACCAGCACCTGCAGTTCTTTGTTTCCACAAATGCAGCCAGATCCCTCAAATGATCTGAATTCGACACCCACAGAATAATGCATAGCTGGCAACATGAATATTCTCCCACACCACCCACCATGTCCCACAAGATAGAAAACAGAGGAGGGAGGAAGCAACAAAGGCAGAAATGGAAACAATCTACAGCTCAAATGTGACCGACAAGGTAAATGTAACCATATGATCCATTTCCTATGAGCAATGTACAGAATATTGTTGCTCTGCGCGGCAGAGATCATATTATATTGTGGTGCTGTCCCGGAGAGGGATTTTATTAAGTTAGCAATTTCAGCTGCAGTATCTCTGAGGTTGCAATTTTCGGAACCCCTTATGGTGTCAGTAACTCACGCTCTATAAATCTGTTATTTTAATACCAGATATCAGCTGAGCGATTCATGGCAGATGCTAACTGTTGTTAATTGAGGTAGTTGGGGAAATGAGCAATCTCTAATTTGATGTGAAAATGTTGAGTAAATTGATTTATATGATGTATTTCACCAGGACAAAGAACCCCACGGTGGCTGTTTGGTTTCCAATTATGGCAGAAAATTGTGAATTTTATAAAGTAATAAAACTTAAAATGTACCACCTTTAGAACAGATAAAGCAGAGAGTATTTTGAAGTCTGTTTTACGTTAAGAAAAATCAAATTTGTCTTTCAACTTTCCTCCAGAAGATTCCAGTGAGAAGGGTCCAACCCTTGGCCAAATTTGAACCATTTCCAGAATTTATTTGACCCGTGGATTTCTGCCAGAGATAATTAAACCTGATCCCCACTGGCTTTGTGTGAATTACATGTAAAACAGCTGGAGCAATACTACAAGTTCTGCAGCAGGATTGTACTGGGATATAACACCATATCATCCACAGTTCTTTTCCAGTCGGAACCTGCCTGCATGATACTGCAGGTCTTAGGAGCTATGAATTCGGGCTTTTAGCTGCTGTATATCAGTCCAAAGCACCCCAGTTCTCCAAGCATGTGGTGGTGTTTGCTATTTCCATTGGTTTGGAGGGGGATGCATGGAGGTCCAAGAGATTATCATTTAACAATTGTGACAGGAGGCTCACTTTGCCCATTTTTATGACTTCGTACTGGATATGGATATGGATTGGGGGAAGGAAGATGACATACATTTTGAGCAAATTATTGATCCAGTCTGCAAGGTAGAACCTGATGGATGGCTTCAATGCAGACATTAGTCCTGCCATTTCTGTGAACTAGTCTAATGGTTTTACACTTTTATCTCTTATCCATTTGTGTTTTGACCTCAAGTTACCAGAACAAAACAATGTTTTCATGCTTTAACATTTTAACTAAATGGACACCAACATCTTTAATTTAAAAACACAGAACCAGAGCTTCCTTTGTAATCTTTTTTATATTTGTGGCATTTTCCGCTACCGTTTTTTATTGAGGGTGTAAATGGGCGGCATCTGTTTGCCACAGCAAAAGGAAACACAAATTATAGATTTTTAGATTTATTTTTCCAGAAGCCAGTGGGAGACTGGTGCTTCAGTACAACCCTTATTACTTTGGTAGCAATAGCACTATACTCTTTCTATTTACATTGCCCAGCCAGGCTGCAGTACACTACACATAAAATAAATAAATGCTGTGGTCAGGTTTCAGTGAGGGGAGGAGGGGAGGAGGGGACTTACGAGGGGCATTCTTACACCATCTGGAGCTTGTAAATCAGAAGAGGCTGTAGGTCTGGAGGGAGTATTTTCGATGGGCTCAGCCGACTCAAGTCCACAGACTGAGCAATGGGCTTTCCAGTAATGGCCAACGCAGTCTGCTCTATTCCTTCCCCTTTCCAATTAGTCCCTGCTAATTTCAACTGTACTCCATCTTGTTGTACAAGAGAGCCAAGTCTGCAAATAAATGCTGCACAGATTGCTTGGGTGTTGTGCCTGTAATAACTGAAAAGCTGGCAGGAGGTTCAGATTGTGAGGCATGTGTGGTTTATAACTGGGAATATTGTTTGAGTGTCCAGTGAATTTACGATATAAATCCAGATTGGTGATTAGTCAAGGGATGGGGTGTGGTGATGAGACAGACCTCCTTATTTTATGTAATTGCAGGAGAATCCCAATTAATTGGGAGCTGATTGACTGACTTGCAAGTTTATGATGGGAGTGTTAAAAGGCTTGCTTTTGTCTGATGGAAGAGACTTCACTTTCAGATTTCAAAACCTCCAAGCTCCCCACCTTTTAAAGATGATCTCCAGATATCTTCCAAGAAAATCTCCAGGTGAGTGAGAATCAACCGTGAGTGTAGAGCAACAAACACTGGAGAACAGTAAGAATAAAATAACTACAATTGGAATAAGCCCATGTAGTTCAAGGCAGACAACAGTGGTTCAACCCTGGAGGACTGGAGAGTAGTTCATATTGTTCCTTTGTTTAAGAAGGGAAATAAAGATGATCTTAAAATTATAGATTGATAATTAGGGACAGACAGAATGACTTTGTTTGCAGCAAGTCATGTCTTACTAACTCGATTGAACTTATGAGCAGGTGTCAAGTGTGATGGGTAAGGTTCGGGCAGTGCATGTTGTCGACATGAATTTTAATAAGGCAGTGATAAATTCCCTCATGTTTGGCTGATCCAGAAGATGAAGATGCATGGGATCGACGGTGACTTGGTAGTTTTAATTCAGAGCAGTTTACCCATGGAAGACAGAGGGGTAGTGGTGGAAGGGTGTTACTCTGGCTAGAGGTGTGTGACCAGTGGTGTTTTGCAGGGATCAGTGATGGGACGTCTGCTGTTTGTGATTATATGTAAAACAACTTGGATGTAAATGTTGATGGGTTGGTTTGTAGGTTTGCGGATGACATCAGCAAAAATGGTGGAGTTGTGGACAGTGAGGAAAGCTGTCAAAGAATATCATGGGGTTTTAACCAGTTGCAGATGAGGATAGATAAATGGCAGATGGAGTTTAATCCGAGCAAGTAGGAGGTTTCACTTTGGGAGATCAACTGTAAGGGGAAAGTATCCAGATGTGCAGGACAATTTTTTTACAGAGTGCTGAGTGTCTGGAACATGCTGTCAGGTGTGGTAGTGGAAGTAGATTTGATAATGGCATGTATGAGCCTTTTAGATTGGCATGTAGATATACAGCGAATGGATGGATATGGATCGCAGGCGAGGAGGATTAATTTAATTTTGCATCATACTTGACATGGACGTTGCAGGCTGAAGGGCCTGTTCTTGCGCTACACTTTTTTATGCTCTTTGTTTGAAGCTCATAGCACAGTAGTTTATTTCAGCCAGACACTAACAGAGATAGAGCATGACATTTTCAAAAAGTGATTTGGCAAAAAGTTTTTTCCTCATCCCCAGGGACACGTGGGATCAAAGGCTTTGCCTGAAAAATGCTGTTCTGCAATTGAGTAATGGCCTTTCTTTTCCTCATGAAGGCATTCACATCTCAGAAAATAGTAATATTTTGGTCAAACTTTTATGACTTAATGAGATTTCTGTAATCCAATTGATGGGCAATGGTGTGACTGCACATGTTAAAAGGAATTATCAGTGCAGTATATTACAAAAGCATATGAGTGTGGGAAATGGTTGAAATGGTTTCAACAGTTTGAAAGGATTTTGGTTAGACCTCGTTTGGAATTCTCGTCGCTCCATTACAGGAAATATGTGGAGGCTTTGCAGAGGAGGTTCACCAGGATGTTGCCTGGATTAGGTTTCAGCTACAGGGTGAGAATAGACTAAGATTGTATTAACTGGAACATTGGAGGTTAAAGGGAGACTTGTTAGAAGTTATAACATTCTGAGAGGCAGAGATGTGGTAGACAGTTTTTTTTTCCCCAGGGTGGAAATGTCCATCGCTAAGGGCATAGCTATAAGATGAGAGGGGAAAAGTTTAACAGAGATGTGCCGGCCAAGTTTTTTAGAGAGTGGTGGTCGGCCTGGAATGCATTGCCAGGGGTGGTGGTGGAGGCAAATACAATAGTGGCATTTAAGAGGTTTTTAGATAGGAAAATGGAAGTGTAGGGAATAGAGAGATATGAATCATATGTAGGCAGATGAGATCGGTTTAACCAGGCATCATGTTCTACACAAACATTATGGGCTGAAGGGCCCCATTCCTATGCTGTGCTGTACTGTTCTATATTCTATGTTATTTGCTCTTAATAGCCAACCATTCTGGATACAATATATGAAGAGGGTAGAGAGTGAAGTTCAGTGAAACAAATCACACTGATCAGAATGTGGAAGAAAATCTTCCAGGGATTAACTCTGATAACAACATAGGCAATGAAGAAATTTCAGAAGTAGAGCCATCAGAAATTGCTCAGTAAGTGGACAGGGATGAAAATATTGATGGGGAAAATATTGTTGTATATGGTTGCCAGCTGTGAATCTGACTACATGGATAGTTCATTGTGGGAATGAAAGTGAGGGGGAGGAGGCAGACCTGATTACACAGGTCGAGGTTTCTCATGGTGCGGCCTTAGTTGTGTTGGGATATTGTTTTGTCAGTGGAGTGGTAACATCCTGCAGCCTTAACAGTTAAACTACTTCAGTGAATACCACAAACAAGTTCAGAAAATTACGCTCATCAATGCAACAAATAAATGTGAATTAATGTTTTAAACAATATAAAACACTACACAGCACCTTCTAAGGTGCATGTTTTTGCTTTATCTAGGGGTGCATCAAGGACCCACACCATCCGGGCCATACAGTTATCTCCCCGCTACCTTCAGGTTGAAGGTACAGGAGCCTGAAGACTGCAATGACCAGGTTCAGGAATAGCTGCTTCCCCACAGCAGCAGACTATTAAACTCGGCTTGGACAAAACTCTGAACATTAATAGCCCATTATCTGTTGATTTGCACTTTATCAGTTTATTTATTCATGTGTGTATATATTTATATAATGGTATATGGACACACTGATCTGTTCTGTGGTCATGCCTACTATGTTCTGTTGTGCTGAAGCAAAGCAAGAATTTCATTGTCCTATCAGGGACACATGACAATAAACTCTCTTGAATCTCTTGAATCTTAAATCTTGAATCATTCTCCGTCATTAACGTGGGTGATCAGGAATAGGCTGAAAGTGAATTAGAACATATTTTACTCAGAGTAGAAGTAGAAGTACAAAAAGATCTCTGTGTTTAACTGAGGAGCCAAGGACAGAATATTATTATCATCTGATGGACCTTACTGGAATATTGACCTTGAAAGTTGATAACGTTTTTTAGCTTCACAGCAAGTCAAAGGTTCAATGGTTCAAAAGTTATTTTATTGGTCACATACACCAATTGGTGTAGTGAAATGCTTCTTGCCAATGCAGCACAGAAAAAAAGAATACAGACATAACAATGACAAGGGGATTTAAACATAAAAACCATCCCCCCACAATGGTTCCCATTATGAGGGAAGGCACAATGTCCAGTCCCCATCCCATGTCCACCCATAGTCGGGCCCATTGAGGCCTCCACAGTCGCCTCCACGGAGGCCCGTTCCAGGCCGTTCTCGCCGGGTGATGGTGCTCCGGCATCGGGAGAATCCTCCCAGCGGCTTGGGATACCTGGAGCGGCCGTTTCCTTACTGGGGACCGCGGCTTCTGAAACCAACAAGGCCGCGCCAGATGGAGCTCCACCTCTGGCTCCCGATGTAAAGTTCACTGCCGCCGCCCACAGCTGGCCGCTCCACAGACCCGTGACTCCGTGATGTTTTTTGTCGGCGGTCTTCAGCTTACCGGAGTTCCAGCGCGGTGACCCAGGCAAGGCATCCTCCGCTCCGCTCCCCGATAGTGCTCCAGTGCTGCGCTGCCGGCGAAGCCGAGGTTCCGGCCGGTCCCAACAGGAAACGCCACTCCAGGCCCGCTGGTAGGCTGCGAGGACAGGTTGAAGAAAAGCTGCCTCTCTCCAACCAGGTAGGGACCAGGAAAAGCAGTTTCCCCCTTCCCCCCCCCTCCCCCCCATCCCTCACATAAAAAAGAATAGACTCCAAACAAAACACTTTTTACACACTAAAAATAAAAGAAAGAAGTTAAAAGACAGACAGCTGCAGGCTGGGCAGCCATACCAACTGGACGGCGCCCCCTATCCATCATCCTATGTCAAATAGGCTGCTGCTAACTGTCCAGGACCTCAAATGAAGATTATAGTAACACTCCATTCGATATGGTTACTAATAAGTTACCAACAAGTATGGAATTCCATGTATTAATAATTACTATTATTAATAATAACTACTATAACTCACTCTCTATTAACCATTGAGAGAAAATAAGCACTTATGGGGTAAGATTAAAATAGGCACTAGACCTCCCGATTAATCAGTGCACAAATAACCAGGCATTCTGACAATCCGTTGATTTGGGGATTTGGGGATTTCTGGCACCAATTTGAAGCTCAATTTAAAGAATGGCTTCACTATTTTTATCCATGGTGTTTCAACTAAATTATAAACATTGTGATTTATCGAGAAGATTAGTCGTCACTTATCATGATTCATTGGATATTATTGAATTATTATTCGCAGAAAAATATTAAGTGCACCAATTACTTTTGCTGAGTTTCTATGGTGGCAGATTATTTGTCCACATAAGATTGAATCCCATCAAGAAAATCCTTCTCAGTAATTGATCTGAAGTGGAATTGGTTCAAACGGTAGTTTATTTGGATTTAGAAATGAAAGCATACATAATCTCATGCAATGAAAAATTACCCATAGATTTTACGTTAAATCTACATTTGTCTCTGCTCCTTAACAATGTTGATAAAACCTAAACCTTGTTAATCCTTGTGCTTTTCTAATGAATAAAATATCTTGACACTGATTAAGTGTTTGTTTTTTGTTTACACAAACTATTAAAGATAAAAGATGTCCCCTGCAAAACATTACCATATAGTGAAATCATATTAATATCAATAAATCATACCAATAACGCAAGCAGCGTTATGCTTCCAGGTAAATTTAATATATGGTTGTTGATGGTACCACAGCAACAATGAAGACCACAGGGCTCAATTAGTTTTTGACATGCAAACAGCTTGTGGGGCTAAATTCAGACAGCTCTCGTCAACAGGTGTCGGGATCTGAATCTGCGACAAATATATGGCTGAACGATCTGATGTAAACAGGACAACATTTCTATCGGCTGCTCGTTATAATGAGTTCATTGCCAGGAAATGTCACAGTGCCTGAGCAGCGGCTATGATTACGCAGGCCGCACCAGTCAATGGTCAAGGATAGCTTTCAATTGTCGGAGGTGGGTGTATTGTGTCTGCAGCAGGTAGTGGAAGTTGTCGTGGAGGTGATACTGACTTGACTGGAGGCACAACATGGGAAACTGGAGGAGACGTGATTTTACAAAGCTGCAAAGGAGATATTAATGGAGAAGGATACCAGCAGAATAGGGTTGGATTGGATTGGATTGGATTCAATTTATTGTCATTGTCTAGAGGCAACAAAATACTATTTTACTTTGGTCACGTGAGTGACTACGTGAAGAAGACCCCGCCTGGTGCATGCTCGGCATTACGTCGATGCACGTGAAGCTCCGACAGGGTGGAGAGCGCAGCTCCCACCAGCGGAAGTTTAACTCGCAGGTAAGTCGCTGTTGAACTTTCTTGCTAGTGGGTTTAAACTCTGTAAGTCTGCAGAGCCAGCTAGAGTGCTGATGTATTTTGAAATTTTTAAAAACTCTGTAACTCTGGCTCGAAATACGGAGCCAGCTAGAGTGAATGTATTTTTAAACTGCGGTAATTGAATAGAACGCGCTGGAACCGCAGTTTCCCATTTAGATCGGATCCGGAGATAAGGGCTGCTTTAAAAGCCGGCTCCCGCTATTTACCGCTATTTAGATCGGGTTTGGAGATAACGGCTGCGCGAAATGCCGGCTCCAAATACCCAGTAATTGTAAAATAAAGTCTGCTCTGAGTATATGTAACCAGATGCAGTTTTCTTTATGGAAATGTATATTACCCTATGTGATACTGAGGTTAATACAAATATTCTGCAAGCAGAATGTGCCTGTCAGAATTACAATTTTAAACATGTATGGTTTATGCACAAATAAAAAACAGTAAAGAAGTAACTCTCCTCCAAGGGAGGACAAGAATGTGGGGGAGGCTGGAAATGGAGAAAATGCTCCACACTTGACTTAGTCAAGGGTTCTTGACCCAGGTATGTCTTCCTGTAAGGCAGGCTCCAAAGGAGTTTCCATACGCTGAGTATGGTGCCTATGAAAATGGGATTCTGAATCTCCAGTACCTTGGTTAGGTCTGGATGAGATCCCTAGAGCAAGTTAAAATGCTCCAAATTCTAATCAGTCAATGGTTCTAAAGACCCATGAGATTCTAAGGCAGGCTCCGAAGGAGTTTCCATACACTGAGTATGGTGCCTATAAAGAATGAGAATCTTATTCACTAGTGCCTTACATAGGTCTGGATGAAGTATTTAGAGCAAGATAAAATGCTCAAAATTCTAAGGCAGGCTCCGAAAGGAGTTTCCATACACTGAGTATGGTGCCTATGAAAAATGAGAATCTCATTCACCAGTGCCTTGTTTAGGTCAGGATGAAGTCTCCTAGAGCAAAGACTCGGGAGTACCAGGGCAGGATGAAACTGACCCTGAAGCTGGTGTCCCAACTTATGTGTATACACCAGAGCACAATAGAAACGCTCCGGGTGTTCCCGATGTAGCACCAAGTTTTGCTATATCGGTATGGACTGGTGAGGCTATGGATGAACCTGGCGGCCAACATTATTTGGTTTCTCGCCTACTCAGAAACTGTTATGGCTGAAACAGTAAAAAATATATAAAACACCCGTCTATTGTGCCTCTCTCAGGGTGCCAACAGTAACTCAGCAATTGGGCATCCATGAGTGTAACGATGCGAGGACAGGAAATGTGTTCCAGCATGTCCTCTAGCTGATATTCAATTGGCATCACTGCATTTGGGGAAGACATACTTGGGTCGATAATGTCCAATACTTTTAAAACATGCTTGCGTTATTCTGCAATGCATATTTGAACCGAATTGTATGATGAAAATTGCCATTTGGCTAACATTATACCCAAAAAATGCAGGATTATGTGGGCAAGCTATAACCTGATTTATGATTGATGAAAAAGTGCCCAAACAATTAAGGATATTTGCCTTATAAAACTTCTCATCCCTGCTTTGAGAAAACAAACAGGTTGAATACGAACCCCTATATTAAGAGAAGGAGATCTTCTGGTTCATTTACGGAAGTACAGAAACGTCATTCCATCACACATGGAATTTCTGGGAAACAACCTCTGGTCGGTTGTAAGATTACAATTGTTTTGTAATTCTGCATTAAATCTGATCGGCTTGGTGTTTGAATGTACCAGGAACTCGTCAGGTAGAGATAATATATCCCAGACACAAGTATGGGGGTTGCAGAGTCATTCTGGGACTCACAAACTTAAATTTATAGTTCAGTATAGGCATTTTTAAAAAATAACACTTCAACACTGTAACCAAGTTGTTATCACAAGGTTGCTATATGGCTATTATTAGACCTAAAAAAGATGCCTTATTATTCAGGTACTTAAATTAATTGGATGGATCAGCAGAAGGAATTACCTAATGGGTTAAATTCAGCCCTCAGATTGCTCACACAATTATTGAAACCAGCACTGGTGTTAATGAGGGCTCAGAATCACATTGTAATGACTTATCTGGAGGATATGTTAATTGTAAATGGGAGCAGCTGAAGAACTGGGTTCAGCAACCATAAGCCTATTGAAAGGCTAAGGTTCTGTAAATCCAAACAACATGCAAGTTACAGGCATCCCAAACAATTGATTATTTGGGATTTGTCATTAATACAGTTGATATGTCAGTAACTTTACCAACAATTAAGGTTGGGGATGTTACAAATGCCTGTATATGTAATACAAATGTCTTGGTAAAAAACATTATCCCACCATCCAAGAAGTAGCCACGGTTACTGGTAAAGTGATAGTGGTAAAGTAAAGTGATCAAAGTCTGCAAAGACCAGAGAATAAGCATAAAAAGTGTGCAGGTCATTGATTAGGTCCATGCAGTTACCAACTAAAAGGTTGAGCTGAATTGCAGTGATGGATTCTCAATGTTGCACAAGTTACGAGAAGTAAAAATGTACTTGTTCAGTAGTCTTCGGTGGGACTTCCGGTGGCGCCATGTTTTGGTGACAGTCGCCACACATACTCTGCTCCCGAAAATGTGTGATTTTTCGCATTAAAACTGGATCTAGAGATCGGGACCGATTTAAAAAAGGTTATCGGAGGCCTTGAATGCTCTGCTGATGGCGTCAACAATAAGTGCTGTGCACTAAACTCTGATTTTAACCCTTTAAATGCAGAATCCGATTTCTGCTCAGAGTCCTCAGAGAAGCATTTCAAAAATATACTGCAGCACTGAGAAAGAGCCTGAAGAGCTTGTAGAATCAACTTTTGAAGGTGCTCTTGAAGGAATACTGCCATCCGAAATGTCTACAAGAGCTAAGGCAGATAAGGAGAAAGACTTGGAGGACTTAAAGCAAACGGTAAGAGAACTGAAAGATGAAAAGGTGGACGGAACGCACATGGAAAAAATGATGAAAGATATGACAGATAAGCTAATGCTGAATACGAATACGGGCAATTTGAAAGTTATTGAGTCTGTGCAGGATTCGATCAACACCGTAAATAAAAGAATTGAAGATGTGAGAGTTGAACTATTGGAGTGAATGGACAAGGGGGAAGAAGACACTAATAAGAAGTTTGTTGCAGTGCATGAGACTGTCGCCTCATATGTGAAAACAATGAAAGAGATGGAGGAAGAGATGGGATGAATGGTCGAGGATATGAAGAAAATTAAGACACAGCACGACCTCACTGCAAAACAGCTGGCAAAATGTTCGGATAAGTGCCTAGATTTGGAAACTCGTTCGAGACGCTTTAATCTAAGGCTATTAGGAGTACCCGAGGAAGGCGAGGGAGATAACCCTCGGGAGTTTGCTGCGGATCTAATTAAAGAAGCTCTCAATCTTCCTAACCTTCCGAAAATTGAAGCAGCACATCGAATTCCGAGATTCAAACAAAAATCCCAAACAGGCTCAGAATACACATGTCAGATCATTGGGAAATTTCGGGACATCTCTGTCGTGGAAGAGGTGATGAGTAATATCAAATATGGAGTACCACTGAAATACAAGCAGACAACGTTTAAAATATTTAGAGATTACCCCTGTGAAGTGGTCCAAAAAGGAAATCAGTTCTTCAAGGTAAAGCAAGTGCTCCAAGGCGTGATGGGTGTCAGATATGGAGTCTACTTTCCCGCGATAATGCGCATTTCTTACAACGATCAGCAAAAATCATTTACAAATCCGGAGAGCGCATATAAATATGCCTTAACCATCGTGGAAGAGAATAAGTAACTTGAAAAGCTGTACTGTATGGACACTCTCTCTCTTTACTATTTCAACATGAAATGTGTTCAACAGAAGATGGAACTCTCCCTGTGTTTAGACTCGACGGCTTATCGAGGAATGTTAATTCAAGGACATACTGGGTTCCAAGTGAAGTGGAAAAAGATAAACACTGAATACAGAGCTTTACAATATAATCTGAACAGAGCAATTACCGTGGTTTAAAATTTTTAACTGAATAACCTAATGTTACAGAAATAACACTTTTAACACTTAAAACATAGAATACTACCATAGAAATTGTAATGAACATTAACCAGATCGGTAGTAAGGGGCTGATTTACAATCTAACATCTGTAACTTAATATCTTAATAAGTTTTAAGCAGATTTATAACCAGGGTGTGAGGGGGATGACGGGCTCCTGGCTCAGATCCAGAAGACTGCCCTAGGTAGCCCCTTCAACCAATAGTTGATAATTATCGAGGTAAAAACTGATGCTCAACACATTGTAGATAAAACAGTTATATATATTTGGGAATACATATGAAATGGATATATGTACTGCAATTAGGTATTATATAGTTTATTTGGAATCAGCTCGGTTCTAGTACGGATATGTTATGACTTATTGAGGGAATGGAGCTATTGGTTTATTAACATCGACAAAGGAAGTCGATACAATGTTTTCTCCCACCAACAGGTGGGCCACTTATTACAGTGCCGACAAGCTCGGTCACTGTATTTTCACTTCTACTATTTTATTTTTACTATCACAATTAATCACATGTGTGTTTTTTTATTCAAGGATAATCGCAAAAGAAATCCACAAATTGAACTTGGTAGGTTGACTGTTCCCCCATTGCTTAAAGACCTGAGGTATGGATGCACCACAAGATACATAGGTACTAAACCTAGTCAAAATGCAAGACACTAAACAAAATAAATTGGGAGGAATCTCATTTTGCAGTTGGAATATTAGGGGGGCTAATGAACGTATTAAAAGGGGTAAGATTTTAGCACAGCTGAAAGCATTTACGTCAGATGTTATCTTCCTCCAAGAAACACATCTTAAAGTTCAATATCAAGTTAGATTGAGGGCCAACTGAATAGGTCAAACTTTTCATTCGTCATACACGTCAAAATCCAGAGGCACGTCCATCATGATTCGCAAAGATATACCATTTAAACAGAAAAATAACTTAACAGATAAGGATGGGAGATATTTGATAGTTACCGGTGAGATCCATGCAATCCGAATCACATTGGTAAATATATATGCGCCTAACTTTGATAATCCGCATTTTTAAAATAAAATTTTGAATATAATTGCAGAATATAATTACCAGAATGTTATAATTGGGGGAGACTTTAACTGTGTCTTAGATCATTATTTAGACAAATCCAGTCAAAAACAACGAGGTAATACAAAATCTAAAACTAGAGAACTTTTAAACACATATATAAAAAATACAAATATTACCGATGTTTGGAGGATTGCAAATCCGACAGACAAGGAATATTAGTTTTATTCATCGGTACACAAGACTTACTCACGTATAGATTATTTCCTGGTAGACACAAAATTAATTCCGTATACTCTTAACCCAAAATACCACACAAATACGATTTCAGATCATTCCCCCCTAACTTTTTTTTAAAAATAGAAGGCATGTCTAAGGATACATCGTTCTGGAGGTATAACCCCCAAATTTTGAAAGACCCGCAAGGGAGTATATATCTAAGACAGCAAATGGATCTTTTTTTCGAAATAAATGATACTCCTGACACACCACCTACATTATTATGGGAATCTTTCAAAGCTTTTATTAGAGGTGTTATAATCTCATACCAAGCCTTTCAGAATAAAAAAAATAAGAATGAACAACGGCAGGTAGAGGAACAAATTAGACAATTGGATATAGATAATGCTAAAGATCCGTCCATGGATAAACACAATAAAATATTAATACTACATTCAAATTAAATAAATTACTATCAGAGAAAGTTATAAGATTATTCCAAATTACAAGACAGGAACAGTTTGAATTTGGGGAGAAGCTCATAAACCTCTCGCACGCCAATTAAAAAAACGAGAAAAGGAACACACGATTTCAAAGATTACATCAGACAAAGGGGAAGTATTAACATTACCGAATGAAATTAATAAAAGATTTGTGCAATTTTATGAGAATTTGTATACATCCAAAACGACAATGGACACCAACACAATCACTGAATTTCTGGATAATTACAATCTTCCCAAACTAGAATTGCAGGAACAAGAGGAATTGGGAGCACAAATCTCAAATAAGGAAATAGAAGAAATAATATTCTTATTAAAAAATGGAAAAACACCAGGCCCCCGACGGATTTAGTAATGAATTCTATAAAAGTTTTTACGATATATTTAGTCCTCGTCTACAGAAAATGTACACACACGCTTTCAGAGAACAAATATTACCTGATACACTAGCAAAATCTACGATTACATTAAGACTTAAGAAAGATAAAGATGAGGAAGAACCTGGGTCCTATAGAACTATCGCATTGTTAAATACAGATCAAAAAATATTAGCAAAAATATTAGCAAGAAGATTAAGTAAGTACGCCATTAAACTAATACATCCGGATCAAACGGGGTATATCCCTAAGGCACATTCATTTAATAATTTGAGACGTCTGCTTAATATAATGCACTCACACCAAACTAAAGATCCAAATCTCGCAATTATTTCGCTTGATGCAGAGAAAGCATTCGATCAGGTTGGATGGAAGTATATGGTTAAGGTATTGCAAAATTTCAACTGGGAGAGAATTTCAATCAATGGATTAAATTAATATATAATGCCAACGGCCAGAATATTAACTAATAATATTTTATCCATGAAATTTCAACTGTCAAGGGGTAATAGACAGGGTTGTTCATTATCCCCATTGTTATTTGCCCTCATAATTGAACCACTAGCGGAAAGAATTAGAACTCATCCGAATATTCACGGATAAAAGACAAAATATTCAAACAATAAAATAGCATTATACGCCGATGTACTTTTGTACATCACAAAACCTCATATCACTATACCCAACATTTTAAATTTAATTGAGGATTTTGTTTCATTTTCAGGTTACAGAATAAACTGGAATAAAAGTGAAATCATGTCAATAAAACCGAAAGATTCTTTACATCTCGTACAATTTCCTTTTAAAATATCTGGGGAAAAATTTAAATACTTGGGCATTGAAAGTACTAGAAGATATGAAGACATGTTTAAAGCATACTATAACCCCGTACTTAAGAAATTACATAATTTAATTAAATTCTGGAAAACACTCCCGATGTCCTTAATAGGTCGAATAAACGCCATAAAAATGATTTTTTTTTTCTACCACAAATTCTATACTTGTTCCAATCAATCCCACTATATCTACCCAAAAAGTTTTTTAAAAAATTGGACTCAGATATTACAAATTTTATTTGGGATTATAAGACCCATAGAACACAAAGACCACACCTGAATAAACCCAAAGTAGTAGGGGGATTAGCACTCCCTAATTGTATGTATTATTATTGGTTGGCAAATATTAGAAATATGATTCAATTGTTGGATAATGCTCTTCATCAACCGGAATGGATCATTATGGAAAAAGAGGACTTTTCCCCCTTTAATATTGGTGCGATCCTTCTTTCACCAATGACGGTGAATAATACAAACTACAATAAAAACCCAATTATACATAGTACAATCAGAATTTAAAATTTAATACAATTTAAAATTAAGGAACTTATCTCTCCTATCTCTTATTGCTAAAAACCCTCTGTTTAAATCCTCGATTATAGACAAAGCATTCATACAATGGGAAAGAGCAGGAATTAAAACTTTGGGAGATTTGTAGGATACGGGAAAACCATTATCATTTAAACAATTACAACTAAAATACAATCTGGGTAACAATCAGTATTTTAAATATTTCCAAATATGTGATTATTGAAAAAACATGCACATGAATTTCACAAAATGCCATTAGACTTACTAGATGAAGTAATGAATACAAAGGCGGAATCACCAAATTTAATTTCACATATATATAATATTATACTAAATGCAGCAATACCAACAATGGAAGGTATTAGAGGTGAGTGGGAAAACGAACTAAGCATAAAAAATTCCAATGAAAGGTGGAAATAATACTTATTAAATGTGCACAAATGCTCAATTAATGTTAGACTCACTTTAATACAATTTAAAATTATACATAGATTATACTACTCAAAAACTAAATTAAATAAATGTTTCCCTAACGTTTCACCAATTTGTGATAAATGCCACTGTCTAGAAGCTACAATAGCACACTCATTCATCTTTTGTACAAAAATTCAAATGTTTTGGATTGAAATCTTTGAAATTTTCACAGAAGTGTTTAAAATAAAAATAACACCAAAGCCAAAATGGATTATTTTCGGAATGACAGAAGGTATATAACAAACTGGCTTTCCCCCCCTTTTTTTTAGGGTCTATCTCTTAACCCCCTTTCTCTAATTCTTTGACCGAGGGTTTCTTCTCCCTTTTGGCACGCTCTTTCACTATCACAACTCTTTTCACCTATTTCACTCTCTTTCTTTCTATTCTTTTTCTTTAAAATTAAAAAAAAAAAAAAAAAAAAATTTTTAAGTAGTCATCGGTGGTATTACAGACTGATGGGAGTGCTCTCGGATGGGGAGCCAAGGACAGCGACACCAGTTGTGGTGGCCGATGGACTGTCCAAGACGATTTAATTCTCCAAACACATGGTATGAATTATTTGGAGTTATTCAGGGTGTTTTATGCATTAATAATAATAATAATAATAATAATAATAATAATAATAATAATAATAATAATAATAATAATAATAATAACTTTATTACGGACTCAAGGTCCAGACAAGGGGCAACAATACATTAAAAAATGATAGCTGTTGTTCTACAATAAAGAACTTACATGTTCAATTACGAGTAGACAATACCACAGCTGTGGGAGAAGACAATATTGTGGTAAGACAACAGATCATGAAAGTTCAATGACAATACAAAATGAATGTTAAAATTCAAAAAGTTTAAAAAAGATTGTCAGACAGTATGAGTACCAAATGTTGATCTGTTATGTCTGGATTAAATCTCCAGTGGTCTAAATGTGTCTCATGGGAGCCAGACCCAGGAGCATTAGCAGTGGATGCTTTCTCGCTACATTGGGGAAGTATAGTCTTTTATGTTTTTGCCATTTTGCCTGATTGTGCAATGTGTCTCCAAAATAGAGCAAGTCTCTGCCGTAGGCGTTTGGTGGTTCCAAACTGATATTGCTTCTCGGCCTTTTGGCTAAGATCAAGTGTAGTATCTGTTCTTATCAGTTTAATATCTGATACGTCCCTTATCTAGGGACCATTACTACACAGCCATTGTTCCCATTGGTGCTCAGAATGATGATTCAGACATTCATGACAAATCCCAGGTGCAGTAATTGTTGGTACATCCAGTAACAGCAGAAGTCATCCCATTACATGACCGTATTAATTGTTAATCTGATGGTTCTGATGCAGGTTCGGATAGGACCATGAATGTCATAACTGCGGCTTGGAGATATAGCACTAAGAAACAATATATGTTTCATATAAGGAATTGGGAAATCTTTTGTATACAGTCAGATATATTTTAACATACCTGCTGTGGCGTCAGCCATATATGCTCGAACCCTCGTCAGGAGATACGAGGGCGGCACGTGACGTCATGGGCTAGAGGGAGTGTCCAGGTACTTAAGGTCTCTTACCTCGAGATCTAAGAGATCAACAGTAGCTGAGCCCGAGAGGACAACCTCGCTCAGCTACAGCAACTTTGTAATATAGTTAGCGCACCCACCTAACGTGCCATTAATGAATAAACAACCGTTTGAACCGACCTGATGTCTCACCTTTATTCACCACGTATGGTGCCGCTACATTGGTGACACCCCGACTGTCCATATTGAAATTTGGATTTCTCCTGAAGCACGCAGCCTCGGGAGACCTGATGTCTGCAGCCGTTGCCAGCCCTGCATGAACTACGTTGCCGCCAACCAGGCCCAGCAGTGAGGTATGCGCGTCTTCCCCACCAGCTGCTGCTCACCGAGATGAGAAGCCGCGGCTGCCGCCGCCCTCCCTCTCCCGGCAACGGCGCAGGCCCCGCTTCCAACCCCCAGATACGGCTCCAGGCCTTGTGTGACGGCCGCCGAGCTCCTCCGCATGACCTGCCCTGAACCCACCACCGGAGCGGAGATTTGTACCAGCCGCCGCTGCCACCACCAGCTGTTGCAGGAACTGCGAGCGTAGCAGCCTCCTGCCCACTACAACGCCGACGCACGCCCGACAGCTCTGGGAGCAGAGATACCCGCCGCTCTCACCCGCTCCCGGCAACGGACTAAGGCTCCAGGCCCTGCACCGGGCTCATTACACCACGGACATGGTTTCAGCCCCGGCACCGCACCAGGCCTCACCGCATCTCCAGGCCTTGCACCGGACCCGGCCTCACCGCGGCAAAGGCTCCTGGCCCTGCACCGCCTCACCCTCACCCGGGCTCACCGCTCCAGACCCGGCACCACAACAGGCCTCACAGCGGCCGGCTCCACGTCCTGCCCTGCACCACGCCTGGCCCCGCCGACCGCTGCCCAGGGCCTAGCCACCCGATAGGGCGGGCTTACCTGAAGGCGACCGCCGTGGAGACGCCCTTCTGCTCCTCACCGGTCTTCAATCGCTGGGAATCCGCGTCAGCCGGCCCGACAAGAATGGGCCGCGCGCACCATCTTGAAACAAGCGGCCCGCCCGACTACAAAAATGGCCGCCGCGGACGGCCGTAAGTGAAGTACGAACTTACCTGACCGCCGTCTACAGCGCCACCTTTCCGGCCGGATGCCGTCACTGCAGCCTCACTGCCTGACCACAGCGCCACCTTCCGGCCGGATGCCGTCACTGCACCTCACCGCCGACCACAGCGCCACCTTCCGGCCGGATGCCGTCACTGCAGCCCCACCGCCGACCACAGCGCCACCTTTCGGCCGATGCCGTCACTGCAGCCTCACCACCCCCACAAGCGCCACATTCAGGCCAGGAGGCTGTCCCATGCCGCACTATTCCTGCACTATGAACACTGGACAATATGAGCTTTGGACACTGATTGCACTGTGATTTGTCTTTTACTGTTCATTTTTGTGTTCACTGCATTTCCACACTCGTTCAGAAATTTAGTTTATTTGATTTAGTTTTTCCCCCCATCGTTGTAGGAGCCGTATTTCAACAGGACACTCTCCCTTAGCTGGTCAAAGGAGATGCGACCGTGTCTCTTCGGTCTCCTCGCACCCCTCGGTACATCCGGGATCGCCCACGCAGAGCGTCACTGCGCCCGTGGAGCCCTCTGTCCCGACCCACGCCCGGGGTGTCCCAGACCCCTTCTGTCCAGCGGCTTCTGCATCGGTCTCCTCGCACACCATCGGTACTTCGGGATCGCCCACGCAGAGCGTCACTACTGCGCCCGTGGAGCTCTCCGTCCCGACCCACGCCCGGGGTGTCCCAGTCCTACATGCAGGAGCCTCCCTCGACCATCTATTCCTTCCTCCTGTTCTGGGGGGTCCTGTGGCGTCAGCCATATAAGCTCGAACCCTCGTCAGGAGATACGAGGAGCGGGGCACGTGACGTCATGGGCTAGAGGGAGTGTCCTGGTACTTAAGGTCTCTTACCTCGAGACCTAAGAGAGTCAACAGGTAGCTGAGCCCGAGAGGACAACCTCGCTCAGCTACAGCAACTTTGTAATATAGTTAGCGCACCCACCTAACGTGCCATTAATGAATAAACAACCGTTTGAACCGACCTGATGTCTCACCTTTATTCACCACGTATGGTGCCGCCTACACTGCAAACATATCAAATGTATTGTAGTTCCTTGCTATGTTGCACCTGAGTTATAGTACCATTAATGGAGCTCGGAGTGCTTTGTCCTCCTATTTAGGACAATTTTCAGAATGACAATTTGTCGGGTCTCATCCGTTAATATCCCGATTTAATAAAATCCTACCAAAGCCAGATATACAGAAATCTGGGATGTCAGTATAGTTCTCACATTGCTTCGGCAATGGACTCCAATTACGTCACTGACTTTTCAGAAGTTAATATTTAAAGTGGTTATGCTAATGACATCAATATCAGCACAATGAGTACAAAACATTACAAATGTTGCGGTTACATTGTATGCAGTTGTCTGTAGATAAAATGATGTTTTATGTCAATGTTCTAAGCAGGCAAAGCAAGCCAAGAAAGGCTGGAACCAAGGTAATCTTTAAGACATTCTCTTTAAATAACTAAACATTGTGTGTGGTTAAGCATCTGATTTAATATATATTGAATTAAGAGTCTCCGAGATTGTGAGACACCAATGTTCATTACCCACAAGAAACATATAAAAAAAATGACAGTACAAACTAATTTCTAGATGGATAAACAGGTTCTGGATTAACTGGAGTAGACACTGATGTGTTTAAATCTCACTACACAAGGGCGGTATCAATGTCCGCGGCAAAGATGCAGGACATGCCGCTCGGCCAAATTCTGGAGACCGCAGGATGGTCTAAAGAGGAAGGAACTTTTCATGATTTAATGATAAAACCTGTTGTCACAGTGCCAGGGTTGCACATGCTGTGTTGGGTTCTGTTCAAATTGTTTACTTTGTTGCATATCATTTGTTGTAATTTCCCCTGGGATAGAGGGGTTATTACTTTTCTTTTTATTATTATTATTAAAATATTAAAATATTTATTGCATAATTTCAAGCAATATATATTATTTACTCACTACTGTGTAAACTCAAGCAGTGTGTCGTATGGAATGATCTACGCATGAAAATCACAGAGCTTCAAAATCTTCACGTAGTCACTCACGTGACTCCAAAGTAAAATAGCAAGATTAAACGAGAATTTACCAGTTTGAAGTTTGATCGTTATTTTATGAGGAGTTACGATGAGGGATTACGTGCCCTCCACTCCCAACCCTCAGAATATAAATGATCCTCGTAGTTCTAGTCTATGTAAGCCTTACTATCTTACTCCGGCTATTGGTTCTGTGTTTTTCACGCTGCTGCTTTGAAGTATGCCGAGCATGCGCCAGGCGGGGTCTTCTTCACGTAATCCCTCATCGTAACTCCTCATAAAATAACGATCAAACTTCAAACTGGTAAGTTCTCGTTTAATCTTCCTATTTTCCTTACAGTCATACAAATAAAAAAACACAAAACACAGAACACAGTAGTCCACAACACAAACATCCCCACAGCGGCACCAAAGTTCCCCACTGTGAGGGAAGAAACCAAAGTCCAATCAACCTCCTCACTGATGTTCCCCAATGTTCACCCATGGTCAGGGCCTCCCGAGCCCTCCGCAGTTGCCACTACGGGCGGCCCGATGTTCAGGCCCTCTCGCCGGGAACGATGGAATCCCAACGTCGAAAGGTAGAACATCCTTAGCTGCCTGGACCTCTGAATCGGCCACTTCTCATCGGAGTCCGCGGCTCCCAATGTCCACAGGCCGAGCTGGGCAGAGATTCTCGCTGGCAACCCCCGACAAAGGGTCCCAGGACTCCAGTATGTTAGTCAGTGCCGCCTGCGTTGGGAGCGCCGCGAACCACAGCTCCGCGATGTCGATGCAGCTGGCCCAACACTCCGGAGCTTCAAACGGCGATCCCAGTTGAGGCATCGCCCGCCCCGTGATGTATCCAGCGCTGCGTAGCCGCTGCTGAAGCTGCCGGCAGGAAAGGCTGCGCCAATCCAGCTGGTAGGCCGCGAGGAGGGGGGCGAGAACGCGACTCGGATAATAGTCGCATCCTCGCCAGGATGTGACTGAAGGACGGTTTCCCCCTTACCATACCCTCTTTCCCCCACATAAAACGCCAAATAAAACCGAAAGAACATACATTAAACATAACACATAACATAACATAGACTCTTTCCACAGACACCAGGCATTGCTCCAGAGTTGAGCCATAATATGGGTGAAAAAGTGATGTTGTAGTTAGGACCACTGTCTCAGAGCTCCTTTAATCCAAATTCAGTTGCTATGTGTGGAGCTTGCCCATTCTCACCCTGACCATGGGTTTCTTCAAGCTGCACCAATTTCCTCCCATATCCAAAGAAGTGCAAGTGTATTGATGGGCTTCAGTAAATTATCCCTTAATCTGGGATGGTAGCAAACAATAATCAAGAGGGTGTTGATGGGTAAGTGAGAGGGAATAAATTACAGGGACTGTGTGGAAATTGATGAGGGGGGGAATAAATGGCATGGATGAGACTACTCTGTGGGAGCAAGCACAGTCTTGATGGAGTGAATGGCCTAATTGTGGTGTAAGTTTAAGTTTTAAATTAGGCAAGGGTTTCAGCATATGCATGACATTCGTGCTTCACTCAGGAAGGATGGATAGCCTTTGTCATCCAGCAGCCACCCTTTGGTTCTACATAGTGGCTCCAATACATGTGGCTCAGAGAACTGCTACAGAATGAGCTATCGTGACTGCTGTCAGGACACTTGACGGATGCACTGCATAGACAGAAAATGCTGGAGTAACTCAGCGGGCCATACAGCATCTCTGGAAAGAAGGATTAGCTGATGTTTCAGGTTGAGACCCTTCTTCAGAATGAGAGTCAGGGGAGAGGGAGACTAGAGATATGTGGAAGGATTAGGTGTGAAAATGACAGATCAAAGCAGACGGTGATCAAGGAAATCAAATAAATCAAGCTGCACTGCATGATCGCAGTAGCTGAACATTGAGAGAATGGGATCTTATCTGGCTTCACTGAGTGTGATCAACAGCAAAGGAACACAATGGGAAAACCTATAACTTCCTCAATGCAAACTTGAACAATTAATTGTGATGTGTCGCCAATAACGGCAACTACGTACTGGAAAGACCACAGCATGCAAAACATTCTGTGCTCAGATAATGTTGAGACTAATTGGCTAGCCAGTCTCGCCTTGTTCTAAACTTGCGTTGTGGCTGAAGGAAATTACATTTTTCTGTGGGAGCTTCCTGAATGAAGCACAAATGTCATGCCTATTGTTTTTTTTTGTTGAGGTTTCTGGGAAGATACGGCCTCTTGCCCAGTACCTCCTCTTCCAGCAACTAGGCCCTTTGTCTTCTCTCTCCTTTTTTTCCAGTGTGATTCATTTGAAGGTATGATGCATGTGTGTGATGCAGACATACTAGTGCAATGCAGTAGATTAATGAAGCAGCAGAGGAAATAATATGTATCTCTTTTATCCATTCTTCATGTCCGAGTGACTCATGAAACCCCTGTAGTTAAATAAGAACCAGAATGCTACACAGCTTGGGAAAGATCTCTGAATATCTCGTACAGCTGCCAATATTATGAGGCATGATTCCAGAAAAGTCCTTCAGCTCCTGGCTCAACAGATCATGCATACTTTAGCAAGCAAAGAAATCCAGAGTGTGCCATCATTCTATTGAAGCAATAGAAAGACAAATCATCCTTTAACTACTGCTGTTCAGGGTCAATACTGTTGCTGAGTATATTGTCATGTCCCATATGCAGATGGGAGAGAAGTGTGCTCTGAATTTGTAGTGGGGATATTGGCATAAGATGCACTATGCAATATGCTAGCAAATTTGTCTTGCAGGTACACATCTATATGACATCATTACACTGGAATTAATTTCCAACCCTTAGCACTCAAATGGTGGGCACTGTGCAGCCAAGCATAGCTTCTAAGATAGACACAAAATGCTGGAGTAACTCAGCGGGTCAGGCAGTATCTCTGGAGAAAAAGTGTAGGTGACATTTTGGGTTGGAACTCTTCTTCAGGCAACTAGCCATGGGATATTCCCGATAGATATTGCTGTTCTCTATTTGCTTGATATTATTTCAGATTCTAATGATTAAAGAGTTTGTAGTATTGATTTAAAAAAAAAATCTAATTATGAAATTNCTAATCTCTCTAGGGGAGTAACACATTGGCATTATGTGTCAGCTTTGGCTGGTACATTACATGCTTGCCTTGAGTTACCAACTTGCAGATTTAAGTCTCACTCGAGACATATATCTGGGTTGACATTGCTGTGTAGTTCTGAGTGCTGCAGTACTGAAAGTGCCATATTTCAAATGAGAGATAAAATTTGGGCCTGCTTACTCTTTCAGATGATATAGTATAATTTGAAGAAGAATAGATCAATTATTATAGAATCTACGCAGACAATGATCAACCGACATGGCCGCACCGTGGCGCAGAGGTAGAGTTGCTGCCTCGCAGCGCCTGTGACCTGGGTTCGATCCCGAACTATGAATGCTGCCTTCAGAATTTTTGTACATTTTCCATGTACTGTGTGGGTTTTCTCACTGTGCTGCCTGTTTCCACATACATGCAAAGACAAGCACTTTTGTAGGAAAATTGGCTGCCCGTAAATTGCCCCTTGAAGTGTAAGATTAAAAATGGGATAACAATGGAGACTTAGCGGGTGGATAAATAATGGCCGTCATAGACTCAGTGGGCCGAAGGGCCTGTTCCCATGCTGTATCTCGAAACGATACCTATCCAAAAACAAATGAAGTAGTCATTTATCTAATTGCTAATTGGGGGACCTTGTGTTATTCTTGTCATATTACCTGCATGACAACAGTAACCACACTCCAATAAGACATTTATTTGGGTGTAAATAACCTTGGAACATTGAGAAATCTAAGTTATTTCTACATTGCAACAGTGTTTTGTGAAATGGTTGCATTTGTTTGCGGTTGCTGCTTATCACACGACAAATACTAAATCTTAGCAATGTTCCTGGGAAGGTCATTCGAAGAAGATCGTGGATTGATTTCAGTAGGATAGCATAAATGCGAGGTAATATTTTTGGAAACATCTTCGAGTTTTGTTCTTGACAGATAGCTTAAAATAGATTTATAAATCAAATGTATCGCTGTAAGTCATAAAGCTGTGTGTGGGTGATCCTGACACTATTCTTCCTATCTTCTACACTGCACTCTCTGGATAATATGTGTTAAGCAATCATTCTAATGTTGCATGAATGACTACTTATGAGGATTTATTTGTCCATATTTTTTCTTCTTCTGTTAAATAATTAAATAGATCAAAAGGTATTAAGATTGTCCCTAATGTTTAAGAAGTATGAATCATGATGATTTATTTTAATCTACCAATTATGGTAAGAAAAGGGAAGATGTTACTTATTATAACTACATGACACTTGTTAAAATTCATATATTGCATAAAGTAAGGAATGAATATTCCAGGCTTGTTAATGAAAACTATTTGCTGTGTTCTTCTGTTACTGGAATGCCTTCCCTTCATATTCACACACAGCAGATGTCTCCTGCCGACTTTGACAGCTAAAGATGCTCAAAGAGATGATCTATCAGTTTTGCATTTTAAACTGTTACATGAAGTAATTGCTTCACTGGGCTAATTTTAATAAATAAAATGTGGGAAATTACATCTGTTTCCTTGCATTGAATGTTTTATTGGTAACATTTAAACTCATCATCTTCTTTGCAGTCCCTTGGTGTTAAGGATGCCTTGTTTCCACTACAGGTCTATGGGTTGTGAGGTGGGATCTGAAGATTTTACTACAGTTGCGAGATGGAATCCAAAGACTAGGCCAAGTCTAGGCGGGGTTGGCAGGAGATAGCAAGTGAGTTAACGTACTGCTTCTGTTGTGTTTGTGGGGTTACCATGAGCTCCTATGGATGAGAATTAGGGTTCTCAATGACATACCAGATGTTCCTCCTTCCAACGTGAGTCAGGATTTCCAACATGCCTGCGGGAAAGTTAAATGTTTTCAATTAAACTTTGAGAATCTAGTCCTCTTAGGGAAACCTGCGATCTGGCATGTAACAGAGCCCAGTATGGTGCCTGTTTTGAGAGTATGATTTGAGGCATGCAAAGCATGTGGCCTGCCCACGAGAGTCTCCATAATTTGGAGCAGAGTGAATGCCAAGATATTGGCCCAAAAACATGGTTCTTGATTTCCCCTACTCTGGGTAAAAACTCGGTGTATTTTACCCTATCAATTTCTTCCAGCATTAAACCAAAGGCTAAGAGAAGTCAAGGGGTGTTTTATTGTCATATATCCCAGATAGAATAATTACATTCTTACTTGCAGCAGCACAACAGAATATATAAACAAAGTACACTGTAAACAATATAATAAATGAGAGAGAAAAAAAAGTTCAGTGTGTGTACACATACTCACAAATATGTGTGTGTGTGTGTGTGTGTGGTGTGTGTGTGTGTGTGTGTGTGTGTGTGTGTGTGTGTGTGTGTGTGTGTGTGTGAACATAGATAAATATATATCTATCTTCTATCTATCTATCTACTTTTATCTATCTATCTATGTATATACTTTTAAAACTGTGTGTGTGTCTGCCGACGCCTGCCGTGCGGCTGCTGGCTGGCACATTTTCCGCCCCTGCTCCACCAATACGGGACCCTCACTACACCGCCAAGTTTTCCATTTTCCCCAGACCTTATGCTTGTACATTCACAAACGCACTCCTCATTACATTTAGACATTTTATGTACACTTTTAAACATCAAATCCTTCACCCCCCCCCCCCCCGCACCCCCCCCATTCATTTTGTTGCTCCTGCTGGCCAGACACCAACAACTGTAGCTGCTGCTAGCACACCCATTTTGTGCCTCTAACTGGGCCAGGCACCATAACTGAAGCTGCTGCAGGTTGCCTCTCCTCCCAAAATGCCACCATTTTTTTTTTGACAATTTTAAACTGGACCCCTCCCCCCCCCTTCCCCCCCTTCCCCCTTCCCCCCTCCTCCCCCCCATACTCGGTACTGAAGCACGTCGGGGTCCAGAGCCCAACGGGTCTGCACTGGTCTATTATACTATTAAAACTTTGTGTAGTGCGTGTCTGCCTGCCAGATTTGCCCTTTGATTCCGCTGGTCCCGCCAAAATCACACCTCAAACCTGCCATTTTTTCCATTTTGCTTAGACATTACACTTACATTCCACAAATGCACTCCTCATACATTAGATGACCTTTTTTTTAACTACACAATTTTAATAAAAATCCGTCTCCTCCCCTCCCCCAATATTTCCAAAACCTTAAAAAAAAAATCAAATTGCTCTCGCCCATCAGAATGTTGGTGAACGGTTCCATCGTGTGATGTTCACAAAACGCCCGAATGCTCACAGGATTGTTAAATGGAATGGATCTCATTCACATCTGCCTTAGCACCAGCCCCAGCCCCCCCCCCCCCCCTCCCCCAAGCAGCCTGTGTCGAAGCGCAATGATCACATATATTGGGAATAGAGAAAGTGGATTGGGGGTGATAGGGAGTGGGAAATAGATGGACTGTTCCCCTACCCCACTCCTCCCCCTCCCTCTCCTACCACCCACTCTTTCCCCTCTTTCACACTCTCTTCTCTCCTCTTTCTTCTCCCCGCCCCCTCCCTCCACACTCTTCCCCTCCTCCCATCATCCCCCCCTCCTCCCTCTCTCCCCTTCTCCCAACCCTCCTACCCCTCCACACCCCTCTCTCACTCCTCCCCGAAACACTCTCATCCCCCCTCCCCACCCATCCCCTCCCCTTCCCCCATCTCTACCCCCTCCAATCTCTCGCTCCACCTCCCTCCCCCCTATTTCTCCAACCCCTCTCCTCTCCCCTCCACCTCTCCCTTTCCTCTCCCCTCTTCTTCCACCACCCTCTCCTCTCACCTCCCCCTCTTCCCCATCTCCCCGCCCCTCCCCCACCCCTCTCTACCCCCCCTCACCCCACTTCCTCCCTCCCCAACCCCCTTCCCTCTCTACCCACTCCCCTTCTTCTCTCCCCCTGCCCCTTCCATCTCCCCCACGCCCCCCTTCCCTTCCCCTACCCCCTGTCCCTCTTCCACCACTACCTCACCACCCCCCTTCCCCCTACCCCTCTGTCCCTCTTCCTCCACTCCCCCTACCCTCCCCCCCCACTCTTCCACCTTCTCTCCCCCTCACCCCTCCCCCTCCCTCCCCTCTCTCTCCCCGCACCCCCATTTTTCCCTACCCCTAGCTCTCCTCTTCCACCACTCTCTCCCCACCCCCCTCCCCTCACTCTCTCCCCATTTCCACCACTCCCCCCTCACCGCTCCCCCTCCCTCACCCAATCTTCCACTTCTCTCTTTCCTTCCCCCACACCTCTCCACCCCACCTATCTCCCCCCCCACCCTCTCTCCCGCCTACCCCCCTATCTCCCCCACCTCTTTCCTCCTACTCCTCTCTCCCTCTGCACCACACCCAACCTTCACCCGCTTCTTCTCTCCCCTTCTACCACTCTCTCCTACACCCTGATTAAAACACACCCTACCCCTCCCCACTATCCCACTTCTCTCTCCCCTACCACCACCCCTCTCACCCCCCTCCCTTTCCTCACCCTTTCCCACTCATCCCCATCATATCTTCCCCCTCTCTCCACTTTCACCCCTCCCACCCCCACTATCTTCCCTCCTCCCCCTACCACTCTCCCCCTCCATCCACACTCTTCCCTCTCTTCTCCTCTACCCCCGTCCCTACCCCTCTCCGCTCTCACACCCTCCCTCCACACTCTTCCCGCCTCTCTCCCCTTCCCCTCGTCCCTCTCTACCCATCCCCCCACCACTCACGCACCCATCTCTCACCCCTCCCTGAACCCTCTCACACCCTCCCGCCTCTCATCCTCACTCTCTCCCCCAACCATCTCTGTCTCTCCTTACCCCTTCCACCCCTCTCCACCACCCCTCTTCACCCCCATCTCCCCCCACCCACTTCCCCACAACTCATGCACCACTCCCTGCTACTACCCATCTCCCCCTCACTCCCCATCTTCTTCCCCCTCGTCACCTCCCTACCCTCCCACTGTCCTCGCCCTCCCCTTTCTCTCTCTCCCCCACCTTTTCTTTTCTCCCCACCTCTCTCCCTCTCCTTTCTTTCTCTCATCCCTCCTCTCTTTCCCCCTCCACTCTCCTCTCCACCTCCCCTACCCCTCTTCCTCCCCTCCCTCTCCGTCCCCTCCCCCTCCCACTTTTCCTCCCCTCTTCTCCCTAACCCCTCTCTCCCTCTCACCTCCCACCTCTTCCCCTCCCCCCTCCCCTTCCACTTCCCCCACCCCTCTCTACCACTACCCCCCTCACCCACCCTCAGGGACATCTGCCCCGCCCCCCCCCCCCCCCCCCCCACACAACTGACACGTTGGGGGAACAGACCCAAAACGGTCAGCACTTGGTCTAGAATACTTTTAGAGCAGTGTGTGTGTTTGTGTGTGAGACTGCCGACCTGGGTGTGTGTCTTTGGGTGTAATGTCTCATCCATTTTTTCCTGAGATAAGATTTTCGCCCTTTGATTCCCTGGTCCGCCCAAAACCAATCCTCAAACGCCTGCCATTTTTACAGTTTGCTAGAGATTACGCTTTTACGATTCACTAATGCTCTCAATTTAGAGACATTTTTTATACGAAGCATTTTGAAATAAAATCCATCCCCCCCCCCCCCAATATTTTCAAATCTTAAAAAAATCAAACCTTCTCTCCACCCATAGAATGTTTAACTTTCATCTGTAATTCACAATGCCTAATGCTCACAGAGTCCAACGGAATGGATCTCATTTAACATCTGCCCTTGCACCAGCCCCCCAGCCCCCGTCCATCCCCCGCGCCTCGATGTTCCGCATGTTCTATTGTGTGATGTCACAATGCCATCCCCATAGATGGTCCCAATCGAATGGATCTCCTTTACATCTTGCCTTTGCCCCAGCCCCACCCCCACCGTCCTCCCGCATGCCTGTGTCCAAGCGACTGGATCATGGTGGCGTGGGAATAGAGAAAGAGGATAGGGGCTGATAGAGGATAAATGGCCTACCCTCCCCTCCCTCTCTAACCTCCCCACACTTTCCCCCTCTCACTCTCCGCCCCACCCCTCTCCCCCTTCCTCCACAATCTTCCCCCTACCTCCACTACCTCCATCTCCCTCTTCCACACTCCCCACCCCTCCCCCCTCCCTCCCCCCACCCTCCGACCTCCCCCATACCCCTCCTCTCCTTCCCTCCCCATCCCTCTCTCCTCCCCACCACCATCTCACCCCCCCCCTCTCCATCCTCGCCTCTCCTCATGCCCTCTCCCTCCCCTCATCCTCCCCACCCCCATCCTCACGTCCCCTCCTCACCCACCCCCTTTCCCTCTCCCCGGAACCTCGCCCCCCTTCCCTCTCCCTCCCCCCTCCCCACTCTTCCCCCTCCCGCCACACTCTTCCCCCTCTCTCCCCCACCCCTCTCTCCCCCACCCCCCCTTCCTTCTCTCCCCACCCCCTTCCATCTCTCCCCTACCCCTTTTTTCCTTCCCTACCCCTCACTCCCTACCCCTCTTCCCACCACTCCCCCTAACTCCCCTCCCTCTCTCACACTTCCACCACTCCCCCTACCCCTCTCCCCCTGACCCCTCTCCCCCTCCCTCCACTCTTCCACATCTCTCCCTCTCCCCCTTCCCCACTACCCCTGTCCCCCCCACCTCTCTCCCTCCCCTCCCCCCCCTCCCTACTTATCTCCCCCACCCCTTTAACCCTACCCCATCTCCTTCTTCCACCCCTCCGCCCCCCTCCCCCACGCTCATCCCCCACTTCCACCACTCCCCCTACACCTCCTCCCCTCCTCCCCACTATTCCACTTCTCTCTAGCCCATACCCCCCAGAACCTCCTCATCTCCCTCGCCCCACCACTCTCTCTCCCCCTCCCCTTCCCTCCCCTCCCCCGCTCTTCCCCCTCCTCCACTCTCTCCCCTTCCCCCCCCCTCATCCCTCCACTCCCCACCGCTCTCTCCCCTTCCCCACCTCTCACTACCCCCTCCGCGAGCCCTATCTCACCCCGTCCCGCACACTCCCTCTCCTCCCCTTCCCCCTCTCCCCCCGCCATCGCCCTCTCCTCACCACACTCCCCCCTCCTGCCCTCCCACCCTTCTCTCCCCCTCCCCCACCTCTCTTCTCCCCATCTCCCCTTCACCTCTCCTCTTTGCACCTCTCCCTCTACCACCTCTTCCCCCCTCACACCCTCCCCACCTCTCTCCC